>JANIIA010476089.1:0-16941 GCA_027478495.1 Erythroxylum alaternifolium | reverse complement strand
TCTTACAACTTTAATACTTCAATTCAATTAATCTATGTCATAAAATCTTACCAACATTGACATAATAATTAACTCCACAAAATAATCCCTTAAGGACCTCATAATTTATTTAAATCATGCTTATTCCTCAAGAAAAAAATTAAGGGGCCAATAAATATGATTAAGAGACAAAAGCTCACTATGTAAAAGAAGCCTTGTATCCCCAACGAATAAAGGACAGTATAAATGAGCCCGGTATCCACAATGGATACGAGATAATTTAGGCACTCGGTCACAATAATGTAATAATTGGAAAAGAGTCACATGAGCATTTCATATACATTTTAATAATTATGTTTGAATTTTTGAATTGTAAAATTGTCTTACCCTTAAGTGAGAATGTGATATGTGATAAGTTATGCAAAATGTAAAGATATGAATTATATGTTATATGTGTGATGTGTTGCATGAATAGAGTTAACCATCGATGATGGTTACCCCATTGAGTTTGTAAAACTGACCAAAATTGCAACGTTGATTTTTCAGGACCGAGAGACAACTTTAGCTACTAAGAGACGTTACAAGGAGTATAGTCTTGTACTTTTGGGGAAAAAAAGAAATAGTTTAAAGGTCAGTCAACCGAGATTGGAAGATTAGATAGATCTTTTTGAGTATTTCCTCTTTTATGTAGTGTATTTTGTATTAGGATATGATGATGTTCATATTCGGACGATATTGAAAAGTTTCAATGTAAATATTTGGTTTTATGAAATGAAAGGAGAAATTTGGGTTTTAAAATATGATTTTTTCATTATGATGTCTTATAAGAAAATAAAGAATGATGACGTCATGTTAAGTGAATGTTGTGATTAAACGTAACGCATCATTATTATAGGTTATGTACTAGAATGTCCTTAGGGTGTTCTAGTATATACCCCATGGTAACGAGACGCTACATAGAACATCATCTACAATCTAAAACCCATCAACATACAAGCCATTTTGATCTTATAATGAAATGGAAAGGAAATAGAACTTGAATAGGACAATCTAGGAAGGTAGCAACGTTTGAAGACCATCTAATCCGGGAAGCAACAACGTCGAGACTTACTTCTTCTTCCTCTTCTTCCTCTTCTTCTTATCTCTCTCTCTTGAACTTTCCAATAGTGGCAGAATGTAGAAGCTCCCCTAGGGTTACATCATTAAGTCTTATATAGTATTTCCAATTATGGTAACCTTAGGATCTTTTTTCGGGTCCAAAAGATTCGAAAAATTCCTTGAAAACTCAAGTTGGGATTGCTATTGGCATTTCTATCATATATTTGAGAGTTGTTTTTGCTTCTGTCACGATCGTGGCCTATAATGACATGATCATGGATCCTTGCGCTAGCTTCTGTCACGATCAGAACATATTCCCCATGATTGCGACTCTTTGCTCTTGCTTCTGTCATGACTGTGGCTTTGAGATATTTTTTGGGTATTCTCTGAATCTCCTCCATTTGCCCTGAAACACTAACAAACACATCAAGACACCTTATAAATATAAAGTTGAAGCTCAACATCATGTTCCAACATACAAAACACTTAAAACACAAATATTTACTAACACAATTCTAACCTAAAGATGCACTAAACAATTAAATTAACAATTAAACGCAAACTAAACTACCCATAAAAACATGAAGCAGTCTACACCTATTAACATCCCCACAATTAAACAATTTTCTTGTTCTCAAGCAAATAAAAACAAATAAATAAACATCAATAACCAAAACACAATATGCAAATGTGATAATAAGGTAATGATATTAGACTTAACGAAACAATTTATCTTCTATCACAATCCCTCAAGATGTTCTTGTTTGGTTTTGATCTTGCATCACATGCATCAAAAATAGAAAATAGTAGAAAAAATATAAAACAAAACACAAAAAATTAAGAACTTTCAAGTGCCATTAGATGTAACTTTAACAAAACATGAACTTAATTTGTGTACTTTACAATCTCCTTCGTTCTTCGTTATCTTCACCTCTTTGGGTTGTCATAAACCACAACGACTAAAGGAGGACGTCTCTAGTGATATCCATATGCAAAGCGAAGGCTGAAACCTCTTTGGAAGAATGGCTAGAACACACACAAGGTGCTAGCTTTGTGATGTATTCTTTGAGAGAGTGTATATAGAGAGTGAGAGAAGATGAACAGTTCACCAAAAATCTCAGAGAAGATCATGAACACTTCACCAAAAATCTCTTTCTTTCACACAACACTTACATGAAAATTGATGTTTCTTACACCATTTGGTCTTCCTCTAACCCCCAACATCAATGAAGAGTTAGTTGGAATTAAGTAGTTTTTAATCCCACTTAATTTAGTAACAAACTTCTACCCCTTCTTTAAAGGGTAATTTTGTCATCTTGCTTATTAAAGGGTAATTTTGTCATTTTGCTTACTAAAAGGTAATTTTGTCATCTTACCTAATAAGCAAGATTCACACGTGTCATATGACTCACAATCAAATGTTCTAAACTACCATACTTGTGTAGCTTATTCTTGCATCTCTCATATCTTAGATCACCATCTAAAACCATTTTACTCATTCTTCGCATCTTCAATGCGTGTGATCCATTAGGTTCCCAGTTATGTTGGCTACTTGAATTTACACTTGATTTAAACAAGTCATCAGCAGTATCTAACAACACATCATTACCCCTAATTCATCGAAAAGTCAACCCTTCCATAGATAATGTTCCTATGTAATTCATCCTTTCACCATCTATATCCCACTTGGTTCAAAGTATGGTTAAAGTGTTAACACCTATTAGACTAACTACATCACATCTGGCCCAAGTGATGTTAGTTCTTTTCACTGAGGCTTATTAATCAATTAGATATGTCACTGAAGACTATCTTCATGACATTTCCATTCTGGCTAGAGATTCTCAAGTAATGACCTCGATAAGAGGTCGAGGGTATCAACTCCGTCTATTAGGAGTGTTGAATCCTTTATTGGCTATAATTACCTTCAAATACCTCAAGTAGTACCCAATCACCACCCAAATAGCAATCTATAAGAGGCAACGAGGAATGGAGTCAAAGTACAGGACTAGTATCCAAGCTATCCTTAAGCACCTCAACTCCAAAGATATTTGCACCATAGCTATAATGAGAATATCATTGACACTAGAATAGATTATCCACATGATTGTCTTATGGCAGGTCATCTGATGTACTTACTACTTCTAGCAAGCATCCACATGTTAACTCTAAACAACTCTTGCTTACAACTTATGAGATCCACTGCTTGATCTAATCAAGGACTATAACATGTGCTAGTGTATCTAGACTAATAATGTCCCATCTCATTAATCCTATGACTGGGGATAATTTAGATACTTAGATAATTACACATGATAGGAATCCCATTATCATGATCTCGTCATGATTTCCTTTATGCTATGTAATGTATCAAGGACTTCATTAATTTGATTTAAGATCACTAATTTATAAAGAATATGAGCATCAAATTAACGAAAAAGCCTTTTTATTAATCAAAAAGATTTGTACAATAAGTGATAAAAGTGATTGCCTTTAGACCACTTCTCTAACAGTTCTAACTTATTAACTTGTGAAATTTGTGTCTAGGTACCTTAGACTAAATATACAAACTAATCAAAATTGTTAATGTTAAGTCTATTCACCCCTATCACTTACACACACATATTGATAATTATTTAGTCAAATCAAAAGTATAGCTATTCCTAAGTAGGTTTTCATGAAAAACCAAGCTACTAATAAGTTTGGTAGGTTTTCAATTGAAAATATTCTTTTGGTTGATTTTGAAAGACATAAACCTAGTTTTCTTGCGTAGAGGCAAAAATTTGTGATGAATGTGATCCGATTACTTAACTAGGTCATGTTGTTATTAAGCGGCTTGGTTGGAATGTCATTATAGCTTTTTGAGACGAAGGCACACAATTTTGATACATGTTGATCTGGTTACTCAGCTACATCACATTCTCAACTGGCTATTAGCTCTATTCATAACCCGAAGGCCAGCAGAATAGTTATTCCATTGAAATTTATACCTTTTTTTTACAAATTATTTTTCCTACCTTATTTCTTTCGTTAATTATTCTCATAAAAATATACTAGTAATGCCACTTATTTGATTGGCCTAAAATTAAAAATGAATATGGCAACTTTAAAGACTATGTTCATGGCTAAATTAATCCCATTAAAAAGAGAAAGGGTTAGAACATGACTATCATGGTGATTGAGTTGGTTGAGGTTATGTCGGTGTCAGAAACCAAATGCGCTTGACACCCAAGATTATTGCCCTATCTTATAATTGTTTCAAAGAGAATAAGAGAGTTAGCAATCCAACCATTACATATCATTAAAAGCTTATTTTAAATTTGAAAACAAAACTAACTACCCAACAATTTAAATCTAACTATGAAACGTGCTAAGTTATGGTCATTAGTTCGACCTTCATCCTTTAAAACTCAACCAAGATCAATTATGATTGGCTTGCTTCCACCTTTGATGCCCTATTTCAGTTTTATAGCCTGTAAGTTAGCTATAAATTGAAAATGATCAAAAGGACAATATTGATAAAGTTGAGAAAACTAATTAATTTTAGTAAGGGCCTTTTCACTAATCAATTGTCAATAAAATAGGGAATAACGAAACTCCCTAAATCTTTTATTAAGTCTAGCAGTTTTTTTAGTAAAAGGGTGAGTTGTTCTTATTCTTCTTTAGTCACTTCCTTTTCATAATATCCCGTCTCATAAATTGTTAAGGGATTAAAGTGTTAGATTACTGAGTCTCAAGAATTACATCATATAGAATGAATTTGCTACATTTATGACATGATTTTATGATTGTATTCAAATGCATAATATTAGCATACACACATGAATTATGAATTAGACAAATTTCACTCAATTGACATATTCCGGGTTGTGAAACTAAAATGAATATGACATGAATGTGCATTTCCAATGTCTTGTCCTTTGATTTACCAATGACAAGAATTGATGGATTACAATTAGTTACTTGGAATTAATTATTACAATTAAGACATTGATGAATTAATATGTACGTCTAGTCTAGGAAAAATGTCAAGTGGTAAGATAAGTTGACATGTGGAAAATTAGGATGACTAGACCTATGAAATAAGTGACACATAGCAGTAGAATTGAGTGATAAATGGCTTAGAGATTGAGTGACAAACAACCTAGGATCTTAGTGACATTTGGCAGGATAAGGTGATGACAAGTGACTTGCATGCAAACATGACAAGTGTCATTATATTAGATAGACACCTTGCACTTAATAATGTAAACTAATGCAGAAACATCTACTTTGTTGTTTCTGTTGTGATTCATCCCTGTCACCACTGAGAACTCACTTCTTTATAACAACTTTCAACTTCTGCCTAAGTTATGCCCATTATCACCTTGTATTTGAGATGATCTTGCATACATGGAAGGCTATGTTAGCTTGATAATTGAGGAGGCAATTGAGCTGATCAAGTAAGTGAAATAGTGATCTCTTGTGATATATGTTAATAGTACTTGATGATGATTAAATTGAGGATGGATTGATTGTGATATTGGTGTATATGAGTGCTAGAAAATGATGTATGAATGGTAGTTTCTATTCTTTTTTTGCATGCATAAAAAAAATAGTTTATGAGCTATTAAATGAATGATTTTGAGCTAGAATTTGAGATGTAATTGATAAGGAATTGAGGTATAATTAAGGTGTAATTAATGGATTGTTATAAAGGTGTTTTAAATTTATAAAATTGGGGATGTAAGGGTATGTGTAAGAAGTGATTGTTAGTGATAAATGAATAGAATTTAGAGAGCTTTAATGTAACCAAAATGGAAGTTATATTGACATGAATTTAGGTAACTTTTAACGACATGTAATCTGGAAAAAAGGCAAATGTTAGTTATGCTTTAAAGTAAGTGAAATTTTGTGGCGAATTAAGGGAAATTGGATAGTGCATGTTTAAGGCACTCATCCTACAATCGTGGGAAGGTCCTCCACAATCGTGGACAATGCTTTGAAATGAAAAACTTCTGTTTTGTGTAATTATTGAACCACATAAGGATAAGTCACTTTACATTAGTGTATTTGGACTTGATTAAGGCTTGAAATGAACCTAAATTATGGCTTGGTTCATTAGTTAAGGGTTTGATAAGTTTAGGTAGCTAATTGATGTCATAACTTAAAGAATGGAATGTCTTGATATCAATGTATTGAAATCTGGAAATTATGAGTTGTTAAAGGAATTAAGATGCTCTTATGAATGCAAATATGATTTAAAAGATATGAATAATGTGTATTAGATATAAATGAACAAACATTGGAGAACATGAAGTCATTGTGAGTGAGAATTGGATAATTATATGAACATATATAATTGATGAATAAATTAAGCTTAATTAAGGTAAAGACCTAATTGTAAAATGGTAGTATACAAGCTATAAAGTTTGAATGATCTGAAAGCGTATAAGTATATTCAAGATCTTTGTATATTAATACATACCCAAAAGGTCAATTGAGCATACATTGAAACGTAATATATATACATGTGAATGATTGAATAATCACATGATTGACAACATAATGATGTGTGAAATATATGTGTATTGCAAGAAGATAGATACACAAGTTGATCATCAACATCCGGACATTACCGGATCATCAAGTCAATAGCTTATCTGGAGCATATTGTGAGTTAACCTAGATGTGTAAACTCAATTATATGTGTTTTATATTATTTGTATGCTGAATATGAAATGTGAGAACAATTGAATGTGAAATGTCGAAATAAATATGAAATGTGAGAATAATTGAATATGAAATTTCAAAAGGAATATGAAATGTGTGAGTAATTGAATGTGAATTGTCGGATTTTACATCTGATGAATTTGATACGTGTGACAGAAGCACACAGGAATGAAAGGTAATTAAACATGACATATGGAATGATGCATCACATTGAAATGTATGAGCAGATAAAGGAGTTGTGACTGGAGTGACCAACATGAAAAAGAACTTTAAGCTCATGATTGTGCACAAAGAGCCACAGGATCAGTTATTAATGAGCTTGACATCCACAACAAATACGAGATAATAAATGAAATGAACCTGATAGCCACAATGAATACGAGACAGTAAATAGGCGCTTAATCACAACAAAGAAAAATAAAATGGAGTCACATGTGCATTTGTATATACATCCTTATATGTATCATATGATTGAATTGAAATGAATTATTGAATTATTTGAAATACAGTCGAAAAGTAAATGAGGATGTGCTGTGATATGAAATGTTAGCTTACCTAATATACTTACTGAAAGTATGATAATCTTGATGTACTTATAAGGTATGATAAAATGTGATTTGATATTCAATACTGGATGATATGTAATACTTATTGAATTGGGATATGACTTGTCTCTGTGTATCTAACTTGACTGAATTCATCGATGATGGTTCACTCTTTGAGTTTGTAAACTCATCAAAATTGTAATGTTGATTTTAAGGTTGAGAGGAGATCTAGTTAAACTAATTGGAGTATAGCTATTGTAATTAGATATGAGTTAGTGATCGAGATCAGTTGTACTTGTAGATGTCTCTATTCATTATGCATCAAGAATAGAATTTCTCACCTATTGTTAAATGTATATGTGAACTCTGAAGTTTAATGACATTTGTGATTTAATATGATTATGAATGAAATGATTTAAAATGAATGTTTGAATGTTTTTGATATGTGATGCTTTCAATAATATGGTAATGCAATCGTCTTAACATGTCATCATCGTTGAGTATGTTCTAAAATAATCATCAATACATTCGGGCATATGCGCTATTAGAGTGGTATGTTACATTTTGGTATTAGAGTCCAGGCTTAGCATCTTATATGGGCATTCATCATAATACATGTCAAGGTACATACATCTTAAATATGTCATAGCATGCAGTGGCAACTAATCTCCAGTCTTGGTTGCATTTAAACAAGTCACATGCATGAACATTTGTTAAAAGTTTGAACTATTAGAAACAATGAGAAGAATGATGATCTGTCAAAGTGTGATAAAATGAAAGTTTGTTGATATCTTGAAATAAGAGATACTATATGGTTTGATATGTTAGACATAGATTCAGTGTATTTGTATTTATGGTTATATCATGGAATATGATATCAATATTCTGCTATAGTTGTATGCCTAATATTGATGTGAATACATTTTCATGGATTGACTGAAAAAAAAGAGAAAAGAGGTACAGGTAGAAATGACAAGATTTAAAGTGTACAAGCAAAGTTGGAAGAAACCATAATTTACTATGACCTTGAGAGGTTAAACTTGGAACTGGAATGGTTGTTTAATTATCATGTTAAAAGTTTATGATTTATTATAAGGTTATATCATTGGATCTGATATTAGAATTTCATGATAGTTATGAATCTTATATTTTTGAATTAATTGAGAACATATTTAAGTAAGATAAAATAAATGATAGCAATATATGTAGAAGTCCTCAAGGTTAAATTGATCAGTTATTATAAATGCACATCTAATATTGTGGTTACCTTGTTGAATGATGTTATGGAGCACATATGTATTAAATGCTTGGATATCATACAGGGAGTAATCTATGACATATTGAATGATCTTAAGTTTTAGTTCCCCAGGTTAAAATTCTAAGATGACTAAGAGTAGCGCAGTGGAAGCACAGATTTATATGGATGTATTGAAATGGTAACTATAAAGGATAAGTAACTTTTTTATAGTCATAGAATACTCAAATGTCATGTAGAATCAATTGAGATCAAGGTATCATTAGCTTAAGATATTAATTGGCGACTTTCAAAAATAAATCTCTGGATAAGATTTAGTGATTTTGATGGTCCATACCAAAGCATATGAGTAAATAAACATGCCTACTGCTTGTTTAAGCTTTAATATATAGAACATTCTGATCATGTAATATATGATAATAATTGATTTTGTTGAAGTATTATGAATGGTTGAAAAGCAACGATGAACATAGTTGACTGAGAAAGATTTCGTGAACAATACACGTAAATTTGGAGAGAAATGTTTTTAGAAGGACTTTTACCAAACATATAGATCAAATGTTCCATTTATAGTAATGAATGAATAGTCAACGAATCAGAAGTGAATATTATAGTTAGATAGATATGAGACTCAGGCACAAGAAGCTGAATATACTATAGAGAGTGCATGTATTTTATTTATTGTAAAGTATCCAATCTACGGTATTAGATTCTTGACTTTGAGATGACACTATTGCTATTGCTAGAAGAACTTAGGTCCACAATGTACTCACTTCTTCCTCATAACTTTCAACTTCTACCTAAGTTTTGTCCATTATCACCTTGTATTTTAGATCATCTTGCATGCATGGAAGGCTAGGTTAGCTTGATAATTGAGGAGGCAATTGAGATGATCGAGTAAGTGAAATATTGATCTTTTATGATATATGTTAATAGTATTTGATGATGACTAAATTGGGGATCGATTGATTGTGATATTCGTGTACATGAGTGCTAGAAAATGATGCATGAATGCTAATTTTTATTCTGTTTTTGCATGCATGAAAAATAATAGTTTATAAGCTGTTAAATGAATGATTTTGAGCTGGAATTTGAGATGTAATTGATGAGGAATTAAGGTATAATTAAGGTATAATTAATGGACTATTATGAAGGAGTTTTAAATTCGAAAAATTGGAGATGTAAGTGTATGTATATGAAGTGATTGTTAGTGACATAAATGAATAGAATTTAGAGAGCTTTAATGTAACAAAAATGGAAGTTATATTGACATAAATTGAGGTAGCTTTTAAGGACATGTAATATGGAAAAAAACGCAAGTGTTAGTTGTGTTTTAAAGTAAGTAAAAATTCATGGAGATTTGAGGGGAATTAGATAGTGCACATTCAAGGCACTCATCCCACGATCGTGGGAAGGTCCTCCATGATCGTGGGTAATGCTTTGAAATGAAAAACTTCTTTTTTGTGTAATTGTTGAACCACATAAGGATAAATCACTTTACATTGCTGTATTTGGACTTGATTGAGGGTTGAAATAAACCTAAATTATTGCTTGATTCATTGGTTAAGGGTTTGATAAGTTTAGGTAGTTAATTAATGTCATAACTTAAGGAATGGATTATCTTGATATCAATGTATTGAAATCTGGAAATTGTGAGTTGTTAAAGGAATTAAGATGTTCTTATGAATACAAATATGATTCAAAGGATATAAGTAATATGTTTAGATATAAATGAATGAACATTGGAGAACATGAAGTAATTGTGAGTGAGAATTGGATAATTATATGAATGTATATGATTGATGAATAAATCAAGCTTACTTAAAGTATAAACAAAATTACAAAATGGTAGTATACAAACTATAAAGTTTGAATGATCTAAAACCATATAATTAAAGTCAAGATCTTTGTATATTAATACATACCCAGAAGGTCAATTGAGCATACATTGAAACATGATATATATATACATGTGAAGATTGAATAATCATATGTTTGACATCTTAATGATGTGTAAACTATGTGTGTATTACATGAAGATTGATACACAAGTTGATCGTCAACATCCAGACATTGTCGGATCATCAAGGCAATAGCTTATCTAGAGCGTACTCTAAGTTAACCTTGATATGTAAACTCAATTATATGTGTTTCTGTCTAATTTGTATATTGAATATGAAATGTGAGAACAATTGAACATGAAATGCTGCAAGAAATAAGAATTGTGTGAGCAATTAAATGTGAATTGCCAAACTTAGATCCCATGAATTTGATACATGTGATAGAAGCACACAGGAATGAAAGGTAATGAAACATGGCATACGGAATGATGCATCACATTGAAATGCATGTTCAGATAAAGGAGTTATGACCAGAGTGACCAACGTAAAAAAGAGCTTTAAGCTCAGGATTATCTACAAAGAGCCACGTGATCAGTTATTAATGAGACTGGCATTCAAAACAGATATAGCAGTAAATGAAATGAGCCCAATATCCACAATAGATATAGGACAGTAAAGAGGCGCTCGGTCACAACAAAGAAAAATAAAATGGAGTCATATGTGAATTTGTATATACATCCTTATATATATCATATGATTAAAATTAAAATGAATTATTGAATTGTTTGAAATATAGTTAAAAAGTAAATGAGGATGTGTTGTGATATGAAATGTTAGCTCACCTGATATACTTATAAAAGTATGATAATCTTGATAGATGAAATGTAATGTGATATTTAATACTGGATGATATGTAATACTTGTTGAATTGAGATATGACTTCTCTCTATGTATCTGACTTGAGTGAATACATCGATGATGGTTCGCTCACTGAGTTTACAAACTCATCAAAATTGAAGTGTTTATTTTTAAGTTTAAAAGAGATCTAGTTAGACTAATTAGAGTATAACTACTGTAATTAGACATAAGTTAGTGGTCAGGATCAGTTGTACCTACAAATGTTTCTAGTCAATATGCATCAAGAATAGCATTTCTCACCTATTTTCAAATGTATATGTGAACTCTGAAGTGTAGTGACATTTGTGATTTAATATGATTATGAATGAAACAATTCAAAATGAATGTTTGAAATGCTTCTAATATGTGATGCATCCAATAATATGATAACGTGATCGTCTTAACGTACCATCCTCGTTGAGTTTGTTCTTAAATAATCGTCAATATGTTTGGGCATATGCTCTATAAGAGTGGTATATTACATATTTCTTCTTCTTTTTTTGCTTCACAAATAGAGACTTTCATAGCTTCTTCAAACTTGACGTCCGTTGTCATCCGTTCTTCTTCCTTTTTCTTTTTTAAAGATTCGAGTACATCAATTCTCCTGAATGAGTCACCCTCCTTCGAATTCTATAATACATCATTTATGTTGAATGTCACTTAGTTATTACTAAACTGAAGGATAATGTTCTCTTCATAGACATCTACTAAAGCTTTTTTGATGTTCAAGCATGGTATACCAAGATCTGGTAGATAGTATGGGGGGTTTTCATCCTCTTTCTTCGTTTCTTGGTCTTCTATGAGGTGGGGTTCAACTTGATTTCTCACTAGTTCTTCTAGCTCTACCTCATTCCTAAGTTTGATAACCTGACATGGCTCTACTGAATTTACTTTGACACTACGTAGATAGTTTTCCACACTTCTCTTATAAAACTCCCTCGAAAGTTAGCCCATTTGAACCTCTAGGTTGTGAATAGAATAGGCATGATCTTTCGTTACTTACATAAACTTCTCTTCCATTCTTTTCTAGTTCTCTTCCTTATCTATGAGCTTATCCATCATTCTGTCTAGCTTGGAATCCTATGAATTTGACTCAACTTCTCTTCTATTCTTTTCTAGTTCTCTTCCATATCTATGAGCTTATCCATGATTTTGTCTAGCTTGGAATCCTATGAATTTGACTCATCTTACTGAAATCCTAATAGGTCTTAACGCCCTATAGGAGTCTTTACATTATTAGACTAATAGAAATTTGGGTGGTTTTGCTACCCAAAGTTTACGTGTTCATATAAGGATGATAATTTTCCCTGTTAAATTGTGGCTTATTGAATTCTGCATGATCATGAATAGTGTTAAGTGTGCCCATGAATATATCTTGTTTAAACACATTTTCCAAGTCTACCATTAGATTGCTCGATTTTTAAAGGTATTGAATGTTGATTAATCATGAGTAAAAGCCTGGAATGTTAAGTTCTTACTATGATTTTTGAAAGACATTCATTTTTATTTATGATTATATATTCTTGGAACATATAGAAAATGAGTCAATGTTTTAAGTCTATGAGCTTAATTTTGATGATTTGCTCGAGGATGGCCAAAAGACAATTGTGGGGGAAATTGATATGTGCTTAATTGATGATGAATTTATTCAATAACACTTAGTAAATATTGCTAGGAAAGTGCTTAATATACTCACTTTCATCCATATGTGGTTTTAAGCATAATTAGCAAGTGAAAGAGATAAAGTGTGTCGAAAGCTCTACATTTGAGCTATTTTTTGAAGATTCACAATCCTTTGTCTTTTTGGAGTAAGAAGAAGAAGATTAAAAGAAAGAGAGGACAATTAAATGCCCCAAAAGATGAGACATATGCTGGAGATACAAAGAAGAAGATTAAAGCAAGAAGAAGACAAGAGAATGAAAAAAAATGAAGAACAAACCATTAAAATATCTCATGCCTATGCTAGAAAAGTTGCACAATGTGAGTGTATATGTCACGATTGTGCAATTAGTTGCATGGGTATGAGTTATTCCCCATGCCCATACAATGTGAATTTATGGACAGATGGAACCGAAGGGTGAGTAAAGGGGTTACACTTAGTGTGGTCAGTTGGAGCAATAAGGTGGAGGGTTGGAAAATATGTGATAGCCAGAGCAAAACACATTTGAGGGCTGAAACATTTAGTGGAGGCTGAAGCAAAACATGGGTGAGCGGAGGCTGAAGCAAAACGTTAGTGTGTGACCAAACCAAAGAAAAAAGAGTGAGAGATAGCTTACAGTGATTATACGTGTGTATGGGCATGAGAACCGATGAGAGATAACTCACATGCGTGAGAGGGTGTGTCACACTCGTGACACACCAAGTCACAGATGTGACCATTAACAACTTTCCAATCCCTATTTTTAACTATAAAATATTCATTTATGTGATGGTCGAAGGGGAGAAATGTTTTGAATGTTTTCGACTAGGAGAGCTTCGGGAGCCTTGGAAGAGCACAAAGAGGATGACGCCAAAGACCCATGGAGGGGTAGCTTTCTGACGTTGGTTCGAAGGGGACATCAATGCCAAAGACTTGGTTAAGAATTTCTTTCATTGCTTGTTGTTCTTTCTTTTATGGATTGATTATGTTATCCTATGTTTAATGTTTGGGTGTTATATAAGAATGATCGAATGCTCTATTTGATTATTTTTATGTAAGAACTCATTGCTAGAATCGAATACAATATGTAATCGTTATTTTTCTGTTATATTTGTAGTGACTAATGGTTCGTAATCATTAGCGATAACATAAACTAGGTTAAATAATCCGAGCTTGTGTGATTATTGCTCATATTAGTCTATTTTTCTCATTCGTAAGGCGACTATCTAATTAAATCTAAATAACATCTCCTAGGTTATCCAATAACTAGGGTTAATTAATGAGCTCTCTTTAATTAACTATGAATAAGATAAAACCAGGATTAACAGAACTTGTTAATCTACAGACAATAGTTCAAAGAGAGATTTGAAGACCACAATTTAATGAAATTTATTTAATAGGGTGTAGGTCGAGATTGAACTAAAGAGCCAGATTCCTAATGAATTCACCACTTGCATCATTTTTTGCATGTTTTCTTTAATTTGTTTTTATTAGTTTAGTTTCATTTTATTTTCTTATTCGATAAACCAACCAACCCCCTATAAACTAAACACCTTCATTTCAAAAGCTTTACACACACTCTCTGTGGGATCGACCTAGACTCACCACTGTTATAGTAGTAGTCTAGTTTATTTTGAGTATTGTTACGTTATTAGAAACACAAAAGGTCAATATGGAAATTAATTAAGAGAAATTACCAAGTTATGAGATAGGGGATTTTATTTATCATTAATGCTAACCTAGCCAATTATATATGACGGGGATGTCAATTCTAACTATCGTAAGGGGAATTACTCTCTCTTAAGTTATAATCCCACGCCCTAAATCATTAACCTTTATTAAATTATGAAAGTTGTAATCTCTCAATTAACAAATGACCCATAATTAAAATTAGATCGGAAGCTCTCTACTAAACTACCGGATCTCACACGAGATCTCTCTCTACATAAAAACTAATATGATTAACTACATAGTCTATTAGATCACCTAACTTTTGTTAACTCAATCTAATCATTTTTATTCACCTCACCCTTTTGGTTTGTTACCAAAATATGCAAAATCGAATTTAATCCCAACACCAAATCAATAAAACACAAAATCGTCTATATTAACATTAAATCAAAGTAAAATCCTGAAGGAAGAGTTAGAACATCATCAACAATTGAAAGCCTATCATTATACAATACATTTTAATCTTATACATTAAATAAACAAAAATGAAATGGAAAGAAAATAATACTTGGATCGGACAATCCATGAAGGTAACAGCATCGAGAGGCCACCTAATCTAGGAAGCAATAGCATTCGGACGCGCTTCTTCTTCTTCCTCTTCTTCTTCTTCTCTCTCTCTCTCTCTTATTTTCTCTCTCTCTTAGACTTTCAAAACTTGCAGAATATAGAAGCTTCTATAGGGTTACATCATTATATCTTATATAGTAGGTCCAATTAGGGTAACTTTGCGGTCTTTTCTGGGTCTGAAAGGTTCAAAATATCCCTCGAAAACTCAAGTCGAGACTGATGTCTGTGAATCTGTCATGTAAGCCACGATCGTGGCACGATCATGGCTAGGAGTTGTTTTTGCTTCTATCATGATTATGGCCCAAAACAACACGATCGTGGCTCCCTGCACCAGTTTTTGTCACAATCGTGGCTTCTTGTTTTGGCTTTTGTCATAATCGTGGCCCTGGGTTATTTCCCAGGTATTCTCCGAATCTCCTCAAATTGTCCTAAAACATTAACAAACACATCAAGACACCTCATAAATATAAAATTGAAGCTCAACATTATGTTTTAACCCATAAAACACTTAGAACACAAATATTTACTAACACAATTCTAACCTAAACTCGCACTAAACAATCAAATTAACAACTAAACACACACTAAACTACCCACAAAAACACAATGCAATCTACACTATCAATTCTAATCTTTAAAATTCTAAAAAAACATTCCTTATACTTTTCATTTTTCCAAAAAACTATTTTCTCTTATATTTTAGTTAAAAAAATAATGACAGAACGCAAATAATACGGATATCATATATGAACTAATTAACTATCACTAATATAATAACTCAATTTTGCTCCTAAACTAACTAAATTAAACTTAAATTAACAATTTAAGATAATTATAATAAATTATTAATTTGACTCAAATTTAAATAGTTTGGTTCGAGTTTAAGAGCTACATTACATTGTCATATAAATTGTATTTAATTCGTTAACGTATGATGTTTATTCTACATTTATTTTGTTATTATTTTTTAACTGAGGTTTAAGAAAATGGATTTTTCTAAAAAACTAAAAACTAGGAGTTCTTTTTAGAATTTTAAAGATCAAGAAGTTTTTCTAAAATTTCTTAAACTACATAAAAGGTCTATATGTGATATGTTATCTTGATTATGGTATTGTGTAGTGTGTTGTATATGCATTTTATATAGTATGCTCTATTTATGGTATATTAGAGTAATTTAAGCATGTAAACGTATTATTGAGGTTGTGATGGAGATCACAGAAAGACTAGAGATGGTTATGGACTCGATTAGAAATTTTTCAAAAATTTTCTAAAGACTCTGCAAAACTAAAACTCCGAATAACCTTTAAAAGCCCCGAAGTGTTCTTTGGAGATTTAGGTCACACTTTTGAATTAAATTTGGAAGATTTTGGTGACATTTAGTAATTTCCATATTCAATCCAAAAATTCTTTCGAGCAATCGAAAAAGTTACCGAACAATTTTGAAATATAATAAAAAGCTCTAAATTCAAGATTGGAGTCCCTAGGAACTGGAGCGGGTCAAAATAAATATTTTTAATAGAATTAGGGTAATTTGAAATTATTGGACTAAAATGCCCTTTATTGAAAAATAATGAGAATTGGTGATTTTTCTCCCATTTAAAATTTTTCAAGCACCCAATTTAAATTTTTTATGCCCTATTAGAGTATTTAATGGTCAATTTGAAGTTAGGGTGACCATAG
>JANIIA010476019.1:0-16947 GCA_027478495.1 Erythroxylum alaternifolium | reverse complement strand
ATCTACTATGCATGTGCATGTATGAATGCATGCATATGTCACTGTTCACTAGCAATTGGTGAGGGGATGTTACAATTAGGGGAAATTCTTTTTCTTCCTTTTCCTTTCATTCTTTAGTAATTTTATATAATGACATCATAACAAGCTTGTACCAGCATAGCCAGTACACAATTTTATAACAAACCAGCACTTATTATTTTTCTGCTTACTATACAAAATCTATGAATTTATCTGGACTTCTAAAGTTTCTTATGCTTCTGCTACTTGTTTTCCTTGCTAAGCTTGGATAATGTTAGACAATAGGGCAGCGTAAGAAAGATAAGGGATTTGATGAAAGAAAAAGGAGTCCAAAATGTTCCTAGATATAGTTGGATTAAGGTGAATAATGCCAGCTGTATGTTTACTTCCTTAGGTACAAATCTTTCAAAGTTTGCTTAGACTTATTCTTTACCCAAAGATCTTCTTTTTGTGCTACAAAAAGAGGGTAACATCTTCTCTTGATCACTCTAGAGACTTCTCTTTATCTTATATACATAAATAATATTTATTATACAAACTTTCCATAATATTTTAGAATAACATCTAGAATACTATAGAAAAGTTAAGTCGATTGTTGACCAACTTAAGATGCGTATAAAAGGAGCCAAACTCCATAACGTGTGTGCACGTGTGTGTGAAAAACAATTAATTACTTGTGAGTGAGTGCATATGAGAGTGTGTGCCATGAAAGTGAGGTGAGTGTTAGTGTGGAGTGGAGAATTTGTGAGAGTATTGTGATCGTAAAATATCACAATTAATATATTATTATTTGAGTTTCTTTTTCAATTGAGTCCTTTGCACACTCCAACAAAAAAATCAACAAGTGGTATCAGATCCAGGTTGGTCTGCGACCAAACCATATTATCAAGCCATCAAAAATCGTTTTGCAAGGAGCCTTTGCCAAAGATTGGCACTATAAAATTCTACTTATCTATAGTCAAGGACTGTAAATCTAGTTAGTTTGGGACCAAATTAACTTGGTTAAATGTTGTGCATCACCAAGTTATAATGACAAATATTGTGAGTTCAGTAAGTACTATTGAAAAGCTTAATAGCTCTAATTATAACAATTAGAGATTGCGAATGCAATACTACTTGCTTAGATAAGACTTATGGAGTATTGTTGGTGACAATATCACACCACCCACAGACACAAAACAACTAAATAAATGCAAGATTAATGTTAACAAAGCTATGTATGTACTATCTGTGACAATTAAGGACGACCTGCTACACTGCATCAAGGATGCAAAAACACCTAAGGAGGCACGGGATAGTCTAGCAACATTGTTCACCAGGGTGAATGACGCAAAGCTTCAATGGTTAAAAAATGAGCTCCTATCAATCTCGCAACAAAATATATAGGTAACTAAATATTTCACAAAAGTTAAATCTCTTTGTGAAGAAATTTTAAAATTAGATCCTCAAAATGTAATTACGGAGAAAACAAGAGTTCCATCTAATATAAGCTCCATCATAATTTTCCTAGTTCATATAATTTGTTAAAATTATAATATTCTCATCTTAATAACAAATTATTTATGAATCTCAAAAATCACATAAAGAATTTAGTAAGTAGTAACTGTTTAGATTTTTATCTTGTAATCAATTTTTAAGTTGTCATAATCAATCTTATTAATAGAGTTAGACAAATTATGAGAAGTTTTCAATACCATGAGAGTTTAAGATGCCATGGAGATGTAGCATGCCTATGTAGTCAATTTTTATGCCCTATTTTTTTGTTAGATTTTGGAGTTAATGTAGGCTTTCTATTATGCAAATGGTTAATGAGTTTCCCTTTTTGTTTGTATTTGGATGATAATGAATTGTGTTTCTGTATTGGATGACGATGGGTAGATTTTTTTCCCACCTTCCATGCTTGTTTGACGAAACCCTGCTAACTATTTTATGGAAGGTCTATTAGAGATTCAAGGCACAATTTGCAATTGATGTTTATATACATATTTACCATATGATTGCTTTTACACCAAATTGTACCAATAGTGAACTATAGTACTTTGACTTATCATTAACAAACTAGCATAATGAATTAGATATCGTATGTAGAAAGTGTTTTTTACATTAGTTCATTTCATACCTAGAATTTGTGGGATTTGATTACCAAACGAATTTAATTAAACATAATGAATTTTATGCTAAATTGATTTTTCAAAATTAAACTGTTAATGTCAATTCATCAAGGAATGTCAATGTGGCAACTGGTTTTTGATGGCAGAAATGAGCTTTATTGGGAGGAATATGGGAAAATTCTACCTAGTGAAGAACAATCGATGCAAAACAAATTTTCTCATCATACACTAATCACTGCTTGCCTTCCATGGTCGATCTTCTTCTTCAAGGTTTTTAGTATTATCTAAATTACCTCTCTTATTTAATTATTTGTATCTTATTTACATCATAATAAGCTATAAGATGAACGTTTGATTGTATATACTATGTCTTGTGTAAAGCTTACTTGAATCTTCAAGAGAACATAGATGAAAATGGAAACGGTGGCAATGTCCCGATGGTTGGTACAAGATTAGGGCAATAAGTTATTTTGGAACAATTGTCGATTCCAATTACTATATCTATTTAATCAAGTATGCATGTGTCCGAATTTGGCTTCGTTATACGATTTGACTTAACTAGCTATTTAAGTTCTATACTAATTGTGTCTTAGGTGAAACGCATCATACTGGTAGTTCATCTAATTCAGTGATTCATATTGCATTTAAGGATTCGTTTACTGTATCTTCTATAAGTTTAGTTATAGCCAAGAAGTTGTTGGAAGACGATGTCAATAACCCAACACTTGAGGGAAGATCTTTGACTTTTTCAATTGATGCCTTCGAACTTGCAAGGACCCTTCTTGGAAATCCAAACATAGCGAACTTGTTTACCTTTACCGACTCTCATATCACCTGGAATCCAAAAAATAATTATTTCATTTCCTTTTCGATGGAATAATTGTGAAACTTTATTTATGGTTATGTCTATAAGAATTTTGGAAACATACTCTCTATTAGTTAGGGGTAAGGCTACGTACTATTGGACTTCTCCTGATCCCGTATATTAGCGGGATTCATAATAGGTGTTGATGTTGTTGTTGTTGTATGTCTATAAGAATTGTTAAACTTCTAACTAAAATCTTGTACTACTTACCTACATATCTCATTATATTATATTGCTTACAATTTTCAATATTTTTATGTATTATTATTTTATTGTTAATAAATATTAATGATTAAGAATAGTAGCCAATTTAAATTTATTATTATTTTTATCTTACTAATATGTAAAATTTTAGGTATGTTTATCTTTTATATCCAAAAAGAAAATATATAGAGTTTTAATGCTTTAACTATATATTTAAACAAATTTATAAAGAAAACGTAAGTCAAAAATATGAAAAATCATATATAAATGTCAATTATAATTAACCTTAGGATTATTAAGCACACTTACCATTAAAAAAATATCAAATTAACATTATTAATTATAAATTGTTTAATCTTGACATTTGGCGATGATTTCAAAGTTTAGTCGCCAAAAGTCTACATTTAACGATGAATTATATATTTCGTTACCAAAAGTTTGAATTTTTTGTAACGTTTTAAATTCTTGTTTCTAAACGCTCAACCTTTGGAGACGACATACGTAAACTGTCACAAAGTTAGACACTTTTTGCAACGACTTAAAAAATCGACGCTAAATAAACTGCTTTAGCGATGCTTTTATTTAATGTCGCCAAAATCACGACTTTGGGAGACAAATGTTTAAATAGTTGTGAAAAGTCGACATTTAGCGACGATTTCCAATTTGTCGCAAAAAAAATGTATCTAAAAGAATACAAATGTTCATTTTAGTTTTCCATAACTTAGTTTTCATATTATACTAAAAGAATGAATAGTTAGCAACAACTTATTTAGATGTGAATGCTAGTGAAAAATAAAGAGAACCCCTTGGATGGATTTATGTGCCCTGAGGTTGAAAAGTTTTAGTGGAATACTGTGAAATTTCAACTCCAACAAATAATAACAAAGTCCCATACCTTTTTTTAATCATAAATATGTCTTATATGTCATAAAAATGATGCCATATGATTAGGAGAAACCATAAAACTTAAGTTTATCTCCAATCTATAAATATTCTGTGTCTGGATAAGAAAATTTTATAAGGCATTGGTGTAAGGTTACCTATTGTAACTAGATTGCCTCAATTTTCCTTAGTTAGCTTATTATGTTCTACCGTAAAGATATCTTTTTATTTACTTTCGTGATGCTTTAGATGATCCCTTAATAGAGGTATTGGAGGGAATTCAATAATTCCGTTAAAGGGAAAAACAAACTTCATAACCATTGCATGTTTCGTCTTACTCATAAGCCTCGTACTAAGACCTACTAATCGTAAACAAAATGTATATTGAGAAGATGTGTAAATATTTTGTAAATATTCTTTCCATATTTAGTTCCTTATTTTTACGAAGTTAGGTTGACATTGATATCTTTAAAGAGTCCTTTTCTTTTTTGGAGTTAGAATGAGCTGTAATTATTATATATGTATTTTACGGGTGGAATGAAAAGAGGAGGAAAAATTAAACCCTACGAAAATTGATATAATATCAGAGACAACATAACATCATGGCCGGAGACAAACCCAAAGGCGGAGGGAGTGATGAAGGAACACCCACAAGAAAGACAATATTTCCTTATGGTATAACCTCAATTAATAATCCTTGTTTGATGATTACCCATGTTCAATTGAAGGGTGACAATTATGATGATTAGGCGAGGTCTCTCAGGACTGCCTTAAGAGCACGAAAGAAGTTCGATTTCTTGGATGGAACAATGGCACGATCGAATGATGATTTTTCAAACCTTGAAGATTAATGGGACAATAACTCGTTGTTGATCTCTTGGATAATAAATATGATTGAACCAAAACTACGTTCAACTATTTCTCACTTAAAATTGCAAAAGATCTCTGAGAGGACATAAAAGAGCAATTCTTGATCGCAAATGGGCCACACATACAACAGTTGAAGTCGGAGCTTGTTGAATGCAAACATAGGGGCCTGACCATAACAGCATACTTTGGCAAGATGAAGAAACTGTGGGATGAACTTGGCAACTATGAACAAATGCCAACGTGCAAGTGTGGGAACTGCACATGTAACCTCAGATCGGTGCTAAACAAGAAACGTGAGGAAGAAAAGATACACCAATTTCTTATGGGCTTAGATGAGACTATTTATGAGACCGTGAGATCCAATCTGCTAGCCCAAGACCTCCTTCCTGGTCTGAATCGTATATATTCAATTATGGTGCAAGAAGAAAGTGTAAGAAGCCTGACACAGGGAAGAGAAGAGCATGGAGATGTGACAGGTTTTGCTGTGCAAAGTGGAGCGTGGTCTCGTACTCGTAGCAAGGGAAAGGACAAAGATTCGGTATGTAGCCACTGCAAACAAGTAGGACATGAAGTAAGTCATTGCTTCCAACTTATTGGCTATCCAGAATGGTGGAAGGACCACCCAAAAAGAGAAGGTAGAGGAGCAAGTCGAGGGAAATTACAACAATAGTAACAGATGTAGTAAATTGGTTCAGGACGTGGACAGAATCAATTATAGGCTAATGCAACATTGACAGCAGCAAGCAACTTTAGTAGTGTAGCAATGCCTCTCACTGAAGCACACAAATCAGGCCTTTCAGGACTGAACAGTGAACAATGGCAAATCTTACTTGAGATGGTGAATAATCAAAAGTCCAACACTAATGAAAGAATGACGGGTAAGATAATGAATATGCCTTGGATTATTGATACTAGCGCTTCGAATCACATGACAGGATGCTTGGATTTTTTATATGAAATATGGGAGGTAGATGGATGCTCAGTAGGACTACCTAATGGGAAATCAGCCATAGCAATGAGAGAAGGCTCAATGATACTTGATACAAATTTGAAGCTTGAAAATTTTTTATATGTGCCAAAGTTAAACTGCAATCTCATTTCCATGTCAAACTAATAGCTGAATCAAATTGTACTATCCAATTCACTCAAAATTTGTGTGTTGTGCAGGATCACACTTCGAGGATGATAATTGGCGTAGGTGAATGTCGGGATGGGCTTTATTACTTCTAGAAAGTCTCACGTGCAAAAGCTTTTAAGGCGGACGATGTGAGTTAGTTGGATCTCTAGCATAAAAGATTGAGACATCCATCGTCGAAAGTGGTGAAGTTGGTACCTAATGTTAGTTTTAATAGAAATAGTGATCTATTGAATAAGGCATACGATGTATGTCAATGAGCAAAACAGATAAGGGATAGTTTTCCTAGTAGTGATTACAAGGCTTCATATTTGTTTGAACTTATTTATTGTGACTTATGGGGAGCATATAGAACCCTATCCACTTGTGGTGCATCATATTTTTTGACTGTGGTAGATTATCTTTCATGTGGTGTTTGGATATTTTTATTGATTGATAAGAAGGAAGTTTATCATACTATGTTGAATTTCTTAGCCATGGATGAAAGACAATATGGAAAAAGAGTAAAAAACGTTAGAAGTGATACTGAGACATAATTCACTTGCATGGAAAATTATTTTTTTGAACATGGAATAACGTTTCAAAATTCATGTACGAGAACTTCGCAACAAAATGATAGAGTTGAGAGGAAACATCGACATATCTTAAATATAGCGCGTGCATTAAAATTTCGAGGAAATCTTCCTATTGAGTTCTGGGGAGAATGTGTTTTGGCAGTAGGCTATCTCATAAACTGCACCGTCTCCATGTTACTAAATGGAAAAAACCCTATGAAATGTTGCACGGGAAACCCCCTTCTTATGCCCACATGCTTATTTTTGGATTTTAGTGTTATGCTCACAATCAAGGGATGAAAGGATATAAATTTGCAATAAAAGCCAACGGTGTTTTTTTGTTTGGTATCCACATATTTAATTGATTGCCTATATAAGAAAAAAAAATGGGAAAATAAAAAAGGAACACCATTAAATGATAATAATTTACTTGAGCTTAGTACAAGCCTATAAAATTATAAGAACTAGCTATGTCATAATTATAAAACTGAACTTATTTAAAATGAGGCTAAAACTTAGTTATCAAATCAAGAATATCAAAATGTATAAACAAAAAAGCCACATAATATATAAGATATATTTAAAAGAATAAAAAAAGACTTCACATGATATCAACATATTGGTTAATTAACATATACATAGGGAATAGTCATGGGTCTGAAATTTTAATTTTGTAAAATCATGACTTTATGAAGACAACAAAAACATATGGCCTCGACAACTTGCTTAAGAATATATAATGACATTGATGGGTGTCTTGTTTATCCATTAAATGTTATTACTCCTTTCAAACTTTAGGATGCAAACATGTGTAAATGTCATTCCTTTTATAATTTTACATAAACATCCAATGATATAGTTAATGCTAACTTGAATAGCCATGTGTTACATGAAACATAAATTTCTTATGCTACAAAGTTGAGAAATAGAACATTGAAACTACTTATGAATTTTCAGTCTAAGGCTCTGTTTGGTAATCAGTGAATTGCATTAGCTATTAACTGGTTCTATTAGCGGTTAGCTGACAGGAGATTAATATAGCTAATTTGACCAGTGAATAACATTAGTTATTTATTTAAAGATGTTTGATAAAATTAATTATTTAGTATTAGTTGTTTATGTGTAAAATGACTTCTAAGGGCATGACTTAAAAAAAGGATTTATAAGGACATGAGTATTATATTGGGCATTCCTCGATTCCTCATTCTTGTAATTTACTCGATCCTTTCAGTTGTCTTTATGTTTACTTTCAAGTTTAAAGGAAGACTTATATAATGGGATGATAACTCTTTGTATATTTTGACTCAAATTTGATATTAATTCAACTTCAAAAGTTAAAATTAAAAATATTAAATTTAAATAATAAACTTACTATCTCTATCTCTATCTCTATCCATCTCTATCTCTATCTCTTTGAATCATTTGTAATAGCTTTTGGATATAATAGTCTTTTAATCCCTTAATTTCTTAGCAATTGGAGGAAACCGCTTCTCATAAGAGCGATTTCAAAATCAACAGATTGAGTTCAATCCATCAACTCAATCGCCTGATTACTAAACATAATTATCAGCATTTTGTAATGGTCAAATAACTAAAAACCTTTTAATCTGCCAAAAAATGGCTGATAAGCCATTTACCAAACAAGGCCTAAAGTTTTCCAAGTCTGAGTTTTACACTTCATTATTAAAAAAAAAAGAAGAACAAAAAGGAAACAAGTTCATATGCTTATGATGATTGAATCACAAACAAAAAGGTAGGACCATTTAAAATAAAAAAGAGGTAGGGCCAAAAAGCATATGAATGCACATCTTCATTATTAAGTCAAATGAAACTTCTTCCTTATTTAAGAACACGAACACTTGAAATTAAATCATGATTAAGTATGACTATATTAGAGCTCTTTTTAGCCGCATCAATTGCTCAAGAAATCTTGGAAATTCCCACATCTGTGTTCTTTAGAGTTGTTGAATCTTCTACCGTATCACTAACAAATGCTATTACATAATCTTTTCTTTGTAGATCTTCCACCTCTATGGAATTTAGATTTTTTTTAATTATTAGCACAAAAGATATGGATGAAGGTAACATAATCTTAATTTGGGGGTTGTTCTTTTACTATTATAGAAGTAGGACAACAAAGATGGAGGGATTTTATACATTAATTTGAAGAATTTTTAAAATTAAAATAAAATTTCTCTTAGTTATAAAAATATTTATGCATTATTATAATCTTCCAATTATTTAGCCTCTAATTTATTTGAATAGTAAAATAAAACTATATAACATCTTTTATTCCGTATGTTTTTAGAATATTAAACAAGTTATTGTATTTTGAATACACTACATCAATATACTGTTAATGAAGATCTAGTTGCTACTTATTGGTACACCAATGTTACTGGTTATAAAGCTTATCAGTTCATGTCTAAGTTCTGAAGTGTGAAGGTAGCTATCAAACAGTTTATGCTTGGCAAACCTCATTTGCATTTCCTGATAGAAAATCTCACTCATGCTCAATATAATTGTAATCTAAATCCCCACATTCTAGTACATCGTGAGCCTGAGGTTCACACCCTACAATCATATCAAGTAGGCCTCAAGTTTCATAATTCAATCGTATTACAGAAAACCAAGTTACACTAGTTGCAGGATGGGGATACTAATACTAAATACTTTCATACCTCTGTGCTAGCCTATAGGAATGTTAACCAGATTCCTATGCTTCTTGATGGTAGTGGGCGAGAATCTACTAATCAAAACAGCCTCATGGAACTAGCTCGACAATATTTCTTAGAGCTAATGAGTATTACGGATGTGGGTTCACCTAGCCCTAATATTTGTAGACTGTTTGAATGCAAGCTTAGGTAGGAAAATGTGAGTGCTATATTATCACCTATTGTGGTCCATGATATTAAAAGGGTCCTATTCAATCTACATCCATCTAAATCCCTGGGTTTTGATGGGTTTACATCGTTGTTTTTACATTGTTGTTTTTTCAGCACACTTAGGACATCACTGGTGAGTTGCTTACTGAGACTATTCTGGAATTCTTTCAGTCAGGCAACCTTCTACAGGAAATCAATCATATCTACATCTGTTTAGTCCCCAAGGATGACTTTCGATTAATATCCTATTGTAACACTATTTATAAGGTGATATCGAAGCTTCTTTCTAAAAAACTCAAATTAGTCATATCAGACATTGTCAACTCAACTTAAGAAGCTTTTATGCCTGATAGACACATTAGAGATCATATCATGCTGGTTCAAGAGCTCATAAAGGACTATAACACAGGTAAAAAAGTCAAAAGTTGCATACTAAAGATTGATTTCTTTAAAGCATTTGATACCATAAGCTGGGATTTTATAAGGTTCTGTCTGGAGGCTATTCATTTTCCTTCTCATCTATTGCAATGGATCATGGCTTATTTGCAATCTTCCTCATTGAGTGTTTTGGTAAACGATATTCCTACCAAGCCAGTCAAACCTGCTAGGGGCATTTAACAAGGTTATCCTTTATCGCCTTACTTGTTCACTTTAGTTATGGAAAGTTTTTCCCAGATTTTAACGAGGCTTATAGCAACTAATGGGAGATTCAAATATCATCATCTTTGTAAAGCCACTAATCTTACCCATTTCATATATGCTAATGACCTTCTACTGCTATTCTAAGCGGATATCCCTTCTATCAACATTATGTTAAATACTCTTAACATATTTGCTCAATGGTCAAATCTCAAGGTTAACTTTAACAAAAGCAGCTTATATCTATCTGGTGATGTGCAAAATTCGGATGAACTAAGATGACTTATTGGTTTCACTTCTATTTTTCATACCTTTGCCTATTTGGGTGTTCCTATTACATGTTCCAAACTGAAATATCAGGACTGTATTCCCATCATTGAAAGATTGAAATTCATAATTCTAGCATGGCAAAACATATTCTTATCTTATGCTGGCAGATTAACTCTCATTATTTCAATTCTTAGTAGTTTACATATCCATTGGACAACGCATGTAGCTCTTCGTCAGAAGGTTATCAAATAGATGGATAGAATTATAAAGGCATTCCTATGTTCTGGTTTTATTGATAGCCTGAGGAAGGCTATAAGTAAATGGAGTGAAGGCACGGTTACAAAGAGGAAGGAAGGGCTTGGTATTATTCCCATCTCTACAATGAAAATGGTTCTGATATGTAAGAGGCTATGGAGATTGCACATTAATCAAAACACACTATTGATCAAATGGGTACATAAACACTATCTGAAACATACAAATTTCTGGCAGTTGGATTGCTCTAAAGCTGGGTCTCCTATTTTTAAGCAAATGATGATGTTGAGAATGATCATTTATCCTTACATGCAACATAAGATTGGTAATGGGGATAGAACTTAGATTTGGTATGACAAATGGCTCGACATAAATCCTTTAGCTTACTAACCAGACTTTCAACATTTAAGGCAGAATGATGAAGCCATTTCTTGGTCTCTAAACTGGAATGGTACTTTCTCTAATCACTTTTGCTACCAATTATTTACTGAGATGTGGGCTGATATCCTATGGTTTGATCTCCTTTGGGAGAAGGTAGTGAGTCCAAGGTCTTCTTTCGTCTCTTGGTTAGCAATCAAGAATAGACTTCAGACCAAGAGCCAATGGTATGGAAGCACTGATGCAACATGTTTATTATGTACTATAGCTATTGAGGATAAGGTTCACTTATTCTTTCAATGTTCCTATACTAAGGTTATCTGGAGTAGAATTTTACACATGTTACCTTATCATTTTTGTGGTTATAATTGGGAGCAAATATTAAACTGGGTTATAGATAAATTAGTAGGAGGAAACCTAATGCTCCTCTCTTTAAAGCAGCATTTACGATTGCCATTTACATCACATGGAAAGAGCATAACAGCAGACGGTTTACTAGTAAGAAGATAAAGAAATACCAGCTGGTTGATAGAGTTATTAATAGTATCAGAGCTTGCATCTATACTAAATAGTTGCAAAAGCACTTGATTGCAGATATGATGAGCATGTGGGGCTTGTAATTTGTGTTCAGACCAAGGTTATCTTTCTAAATTAGCTATGTGTAATTAATTTTCTTTTAGAGTAATGGCATCCAACCTTGAACTCGTTGTAATGTAGTTACAATTTCATCTATATACCCTTCATTCATTTTTCAAAAAAAATTATTATTTTTGTAAAGTTTAAATACTTATTTAAAATTTTAAAAACTAAATTAAAAAATCTAAAAAATTTTAGCACTTTTTGAATAATAACATATATGAAGGAAAATTTTATGATTTGTTTTAATTAAAGATAAATTATAAACCTAAAAGTTGACTATAAATTATATGTTAAATGGAGATACGTAAGTAGATCACTTGATTGTGATGATATTTCTTTCCATTCAAATTGTGGTCATGTTATAACATTATAAGTCTTCAAGTAAGAAGTAAATTATACATTTACTCAAACTTCATAAAAGGTTGTAATACAGTCGAAAACTGACACATTCACTCATCTGCATAATTCATTCAATTCATAAAAAAGTATAAATAAGAACACTTCTATTTCGTTTTAGAGTGCTACAGTTTATAATAGCATTTGCAAACAAGTCAAAGAAAGCGAAAGTGTCATTAAGAATTTGCCACACTTGCTTGTCGAGTCTTTTTTAAGTAGCAATATGTTGTACAATATACTGCACATATGCCTCGATCTCAATCTCTTTCTCCCCACGACACACAGTACTGTCTACCATGAGCATGTCTGGAAACATGTTGCTTGCAAGTAGAATCACTCCCAAGCTTTACAAAGAACATAAACAAGCCAGAAGGAGTGTTCCACCATCAGGTCTTTTTAATGATTCCTCATTTCACACCATTTTTTCGCTTGTGTTCCTTTTTCTATAGCCTTCTAGCTTATATTTCTTACTTTATATCCTGCCCTTCTTCTGTAATACTTCCTTCATAAACGTTGACTAATCAGCAAAAGTGCTCCACAGCCTACTTTTTAAGGTTTACAGAGAAGAGAAGCATAATCGCTTAAGTTATAAGATTCTTCAATATTAATCATTTGTTCCAATTCTTTGGACGAAGCCCGTGGGATGCTTAATATCTCCTTTTGCAAACCAGTTTTGCAATTTTCTTCCTTTTAGATGAAGACGCTGACTGTAGATTAAACCATGTTTGGTTTTGGAATATCTAGCAGATGTACGTTCTCTGATGCAGCCAAAGCCGAGAGTACTTCGTGAAGTTGCTGAGGTAATAACTCTCCTCTACCCTCTCATTACGTCTGGCCAATAACCCAAACGGGTAATTATTTTGGTAAACCTTCTCTTACAGAAGGGTGACAAGTACGGTATGACGACAAGAATCTCTGAAATGTTCGCAAAAGTCGATAAGCCGTCGATGTCGTCGTCGTATGACACGGCATGGCTGGCTATGGTACCATCTAAGGGTTGTAAGGACAAGCCATTGTTTCCAGAATGTGTGGAGTGGATAATGGAGAACCAACTTCCTGATGGTTCATGGTCTGTCGATCCATATCATCCATTGTTACTTAAGGACTCGCTATCTTCTACACTCGCGTGTCTGCTTGCTCTTCATAAATGGAGGGTCGGTCAAGATATGGTGAAGAGAGGTACCTATTGCAGTTGTTGACTTTCTAGTCTCTATGGCCAAAGGCTTCTTCACCTTCTTCCTCTGTTGTTTAAAAGATATCTTTACTTTTAATATCGGCAGTAACATAACTCTTTATGAACATTGTCGTCCATAACGAGCTTGTACACAATAAAAATCAATATTTTTTATCACACTAAATTGTCTTTTATTTTTTGGTAGGTCTAAAATTTATCGAACAGAATTCTTGGGCTGCCAATGATGAGAGGCAGCTTACACCTATAGGGTTTGAACTCATTTTCCCAGGGTTAGTGGAACAAGCCATAGAACATGGAATAACCCTACCTTTGGAACCCAGCTTGGTCAACGAACTACTGGAAGAGAGAGAGAAAAAAGTTGAAAGGTTCCTGACTTGCCTAAGTTCTAGTTGATCTGACTCGTATTTTTATGGCTGCTAATTAGTAGTATTCTTTTCAAATTGCGTGCAGAGGCCATGTTGGGTATGTTCTAGAAGGATTTGATGGTGAAAGCAAATGGAAGGATGCAATGAAACGTCAACACCAAAATGGGTCATTTGCCAATTCACCATCTTCAACCGCTGCTGCTTTGCTTAACAATTATGACAAAAAATGTCATGAATATTTGGATTCAATCTTAAGGTTGAATTACAATGCAGGTAATTATGTCCTATACTACCTAATAGACGAACAATGATTTAACTTTTTATGCTAAACATAGCTTAATGTAATACTGGAAGCATCTCTTTCTGCAGTTCCTGCAGTTTATCCTCTCACCATCTACAATAATCTACGTATGATTGATAATCTCCAACAGTTAGGAATCGAACGACTTTTCAAGGATCAAATAGAAAGTATTTTAGATAATATATACAGGTACTTTGAATAATGTTTTCTTTTTTTTTTGGCAAATTGGAGCAGGAAATTAGATTCACTAATATTTGTGTACTTATTTGTTTTTTTTTCCTGAAGATGTTGGCTACAAAAGGATGAAGAAATATTTTTAAATGCTAATTGTTGCGCTTTGGGATTTCGGCTACTGCGGTTTAATGGATATGATGTATTTTCAGGTACACCAAAGAAAAAGAAAATTTATTAAAAAATTTTATCAATTTCTCATAAATTGACATATAAATTAAATATCGTGTATAGATGATTTGAGAGAGTTTGCTGAAGAGAACCATTTCTTCGGTTCAACGAGTATAGAATACCATAACACTCACACAATTTTGGAGTTGTACAAGGCTTCTCAGTATGCCATATATAGCGAAGAACCTATTCTTGATAAAATAAAGGATTGGACAAGCTCTTTCTTGAAGCAAGAATTGGTCAATGGAAATATTCTTGACAAAAAGTTACAAGAACAGGTAAACTGAAGAACCTGCTGCTTCAGAAGTTTATAACTTGCTCATCACAATCTTTTCTTTTTTGTTAATGGGATTTCAGGTTGGACATGCTTTAAGATATACTCATGACACTCTGGCTAGACTTGAGAACAAAAGAAGCATAGAGCTACTTGACATAGACAACATGGAACTTCTTAAGACCTTAAACAGGTGAAATCAATGTCCACTAGTTGATATAGTTTGAATTTATTGATTTAATTCGTCATATAAGACAAAATAAGAACAATCATCCATAACCAATTTCTTTTATACTCTGCCTCAGAAGTCCTTACATGGACAATCGAGACTGCTTGGTACTGGCAATGAAAGATTATAACCTGTGTCAGAAAATGTACCAGCAAGAGCTTAGGGATCTCGAGAGGTAATTATAAACATGGGGAATATTGAAAATTGAATAAAATGATTGAAGTGGCTGTAGAACAACTTTTGGTTGAATTGCAGATGGATGAAGGATAGCAAATTGGATCAATTGCAATATGCCAGACAAAAGCTAAACTATTGCTATTTCTCCAACGCTGCCGTGGCTGTCCCGCCTGAGCTTGCAGCAGTTCGCATCTCAATGACTAAGAACTGTGTTATGGCGACTGTGATTGATGACTTTTTCGATTGTGGCGGCTCCTGGGAAGAATTGGGTAACTTCATGGAATTGTTTCAAAGGTGAGTCGACTTTCCTTTTTTTTTTTCTTGATTCTGAATTTGCTATCTATTTGGAGGTGACAATCATGACTCTTTGACAGGTTGGAAGATAACAAATCAACTGAAAATTACTGTAGCAAGCAGGTGGAGATCTTGTTTTCTGCACTGAAAAGTATGATTGACGACCTTGGGCCAGAGGCATCACAACTTCAAGGCAGAAATGTCACACCTCATCTAATCAGCATAGTGAGTGAGCAATTAACACCTAAAATGACCAAACCTACTCGTAGTTTTAAAACTTTCTTTCCTTAAATTCCTTAATGACAAAATAAACAGTAAGCATAGAATATTAAGGTTGTGATTGGACTTCCTACAGTGGCATGACTTGCTAAAGTCTATGATGAAGGAAGCCAAATGGGCACGAGAAAACATAACACCATCAATGGAAGAGTACATGGAAAATGCATATGTCTCCTTCGCCATGGGGCCAATTACTCTGATACCACTATACGTGGTTGGTCCAAAGTTGTCAGAGGAAATGGTGTCAAGCTCAGAGTACTCTAGTTTGTTTAAGAAACTCAGCTTATTTGGACGACTACTCAATGATCTTGTTTCTGTTAAGGTAAAGTATTTCTATAGTTTTATGTACCATGGCAAGCGATATAGAGATTTGGGATTTATAATGTTCATGTGTACACCACCTACTTGTAGAGAGAAGGTGAACAAGGTAAACTCAACAGTGTATCATTATGGTCACTTAATGCACAAGCGACCAAGACAGAAGATCAGGTTATTACGGAGACCAAGAAGCTGGTTGAAGATTACAGAAGAGATATATTGCGTACAGTACTGCAAAGAAGAGGGAGTTTGATTCCAAGGGCTTGCAAGGATTTGTTTTTGGGAATGATTCATATGATTCAATACTTCTACAAGGAAAAGGACGGCTACTCTTGCTCCACGGCCAAGGTCAAGGACTTCAAAGCTATCTTATGGGATCCAATAATTAATCCCTACGTGCTAGCTTCTTTTACTAAGGATTTTGATTAATCTTGTAATGAGACTGTTAATAAAACTTAATCAGACACATGTCCCTCAACAAAAGCTTTCACTGTGACTTCAAGGCACTATCACATATTTGTTCAAAGCTTAATTTGCCTAAGATGAAGATAACTCATAAACATGCATCACATCGTGTGGTCTACATCCTTCAACCTAATCCTAACATCCATCACATCCTATGGTCTACATCCTTCAACCTAATCCTTTTTATTAGCACTAAAATAAATATAGAATCTTTCAAACACTCTTTTATTATCAATATTAGTTATTATCCTAATTGCCAATATTATAACTGGTTCTTTGTCTTTTCCTCCTCACTAACCTTAGATAACAATAGAGACAATTAGAATAAACAATAGGATAAAATAGACAAACATACATAATTAACAATATGAGAATATACCTTTTGCTTGTTAGACATAAATGTGAAGTTGTTACCATCTCCAAGTTGTAAATATGAAAATATAAGTTTTAAAGACCACTAACATTTTTGTACATTCAATATTAACCACACTCAAAGTAATATGAAATATATAATTATTTCCACCCTTTTCAACAATAGTTAAGAACT
>JANIIA010476001.1:0-16948 GCA_027478495.1 Erythroxylum alaternifolium | reverse complement strand
CATTTACATGTGCAAAAATTCACTATTTACTATTCATGTGCATAAATGAATGCATGAATATGTCAATGCAATATTTAACACTCCTAACCCGTTCCAAATTACCATTATACCCTTCCCATATGTGAGGGGATGTTACATTTTAACCAGAAATATTTCTGTTAATTAACTAATGGACTAGTTACTAATAGTCTTGAGGAAGATATTAACATAAGATAATAATTTTCAAGGTCTAATAATCAATAATATAATTGCATGATAAAAGGTTAATAATTAAGGATTCTTAGGGGAATTCATTACCTAGACAATATTATTTTATATTAATTCTTCTTAGTATTTTCCTTGTTATGTGTTCGGTATTGTTTTAATTCTTAGTTTATTTTTTAGTTAATTTTTTTATTAAAATTTACAATCTGATTCATAGGTTAGATAGTAGAAAAAAGGTAACCACTAGTACTTACAGTCTTCGTGGGATTGACTTGTACTTGTCTATGTTAGCTATAACTACATCGTGCATTTGCGATATTTTTAACATTGGTAAAAACTATCAATCAATAACCTTTTTGGCTATTAAGATAATATAATCTAACCCTAGAATATAACTTGTTTCGCTACAAGTTAAATTAATCTAAGCCTAGAATAAGGTTTTTCTTTGTTACAATGTCAACTTAATATAAACCTAGAACAAGTGACATTTGGCAACTAAGTTAAAATGGCCTAGAATAATTGGAATAAGGGTTGTTTGGTTTGTAGGATATGATATTTTAAAAATATAATATGAGTGTTTGCCTTTTGGGAAAATACATCTTAAAGTTGGATTTGATTTATTTAGATCTTAGATTAGGAATAATCCAATGCGAAATAAGCTAACAATTCGGGTTTATTAATTCCATTTTCTTTAGTACTCTTCATCAAATTTGAACTTAAAATAGTCCTAAATTAGAAGTCCATTCCAAATTTGTATTGATTAATTTTCTAATTAAATTAAGATGAAAATTTAAAATATTTTTAATTAAAATTAATTAATAAAATTACTTCAAATAAGTAAATGACTAGACTTTTATATGTTAATGTTTATGAGTATAAGTTGATTGTTGTTTAGTTAAAATTTTTGTTTATTTCATTTGTGATTTTTGAGTTTTATAAGCTATTAACAAATTTATCATTTTTGAAAAATTATTTTTTTGAAAAATTTCACATATAATAAGGACACCTATACTTCCACTTGTTATTGCATATTATGATGTTATTATCATGTTAGGAAAGTTACTCCAAATGTAATTCTTATTATGAGAAGATTTAACACAACATGTTATTTTTATTAATAATATAGTTCAATAATTATATTTTGTAGGTTGTTCGGCTTTTAAATATGTTGAAGTGAAGTTCATGATCTTACTCTCAATAATTCCACAACTAGAAGGTGAACTACTAAATATGCTGTTGAATTGGGAATCAAACTAGTACGAAATCACATGGATGGTTAGTGTTGTTGTTTTATGAGAAAACAGAAGAAGGGAATTGATCAAGACCTTAAATCTTATAGGCTTTCTTATTAAGATAATTAGAGCTATTATATACCGCAATTCGAGAAATCTACCACATGCATTAATAAATATATTCCACGTATGGTTTATATTTAGGTCATATATCATCTATATTAAAATTTTCTAAATATTGTTTAATTAAATTGTTATTATATCTATGATATGTGACCATATATGCACGTGATTTATTTTGATATTTTACATTTTATATTGAATTATATGTTAATTATTTGGTAATTTATTTTGTATTCTTTTATGTATAGACTAACTCATTTTTTTATTATCCAGTTATTTATGATACACATGTTATATATACAATTCACACTTGAGTATTATAATTGGCATCCAAGTGTTTGGTACTGTTAAACTATGTCTTATTTTATATTCATTTATATGTAAATGAACTTATTATTTTATTATCACATGATTTGTGTTACATATGTTATGTATGCAAATTAAACTAAAGTATTGTAATTGGTATTTAATTGTTATATGAATAATGATTGATAACTTTGTGATCTTTCAATTTCAAAAGCAATTGAAAACTAATTATGCGCCTTGTATAAGAAAATGCGTATATTTTCATTATATGACATTAGCATACACATACAATTTTTTTTCTTAACGTAGAACTTAATGTTTCAAATATGGCTACTGCATCAAAGAATATTATTGTTGAGCTTAAAAAAGGTGAAAATTTGAATAGTAAAAGCTATAAAATTTGGAGCATAAAAATCTAATATATGATGAAAGAGCAAAAAGCTCTAAGACCATTAAAAATAACCATGGATATTCTTAAGGAAAGAAATATGAGCTAACTTAAAAAGGGATCATGATACATATGAGATATAGTAAAAAAGGACTCATTAGCTCACATTATGTTGCTAAATAATATGGATAATAACATTGTGCATGAGTTCAGAAAGCTTGAGATTGCTAAAGACAGGTGGTATAATTTGGCTACTAGGCTCAGAGGCACTTTAGTGACTAAATTTAGGTCACTTACTATCAAGTTTTATATATATTACAAATGAAAACTATATCTTGCAAAGCATTTAATGCATATAATAAATATGATAAGTGATCAATGAGATATTAGTCATGAGTTATCTGATGAATAATAAGTATAAGTAGTTATCTGTTCTCTGCCTTAAATTTTAGAGCATATGAAAATGCACTCGATATATAGTCAGAATACTAAAAATATAGAGAATGCTACAAAGCTTTTTGTATTAGAAAAAGATCTCAAAACTTCTAATAACCTATAAGGTATATGTAATTAATTATAACTCACATCAATCTATAAATAAGATGCGCAAGCATTATGGTCTACTCAAATAGTAAAGCAAAGAAAAATAATCATAATTTTTAGGACTCTAAGAAGTCTAAGGAGAACCAACATGGGAAACAGAAACAGCCTTTCAATAAAAAAACATAAAAAGAGTGAAGTGATACAATTCCAACAAATGCTATTTCACTTGTGATTGTAATGAGCTTAAAAAGATAGTCTTTTATTACAAATATTTGTCCTATTTATTTTTCTTATTTTGTTTTTCTAACTAAATATACTTTGTGGATTCTATGAAGGATAAGGATATTTTCATAGAATTTTATAAAATCTCATATGGAATATGATGGATATACGTAGGTGATAACTTAAAGAATTGTTGTATAAGTGATTGACATATATACATTAGACATGCATGGTAATCGATTCCTAATCATATGATGTGTTGTTTGTTCTAAAGATTCAAAGGAATCTTATTTTTGTCTGTTATTAATAAAACTTAGATTTAATGTAACTTCCATATTAGTGTAATCGATTTCTATCTTGGAAACATTTGTTATGTTCATGGATTTATATTAGATAGTTTTATTATGATAGGTTATGCTTATCAAAGTAAAAATATAAGCAATTCCTTATTTACAAGATCTAGTAATTTAAATCATGATGCAATTTTATGACATGTTAAACTATATCATATTGATCAAAATTCAATAAGTCGATTAACTGAAGAAGGCTTTTAAGTGATTTAAATTAAAGAGATGTGCCTATTTTAAAATTATCTAGCTAGTAAAATCACAATAAACCCATTTAGAAAGGGAAAATAATCTTATAATCCATCATAATTAATTCATTTGAACATATATAGTCCAATCAATGTGAGCACAATATATGAAACTATGTATTGTATCATTTTTATAAATGACTATACTCGGTATGATCAAGTATGTTTAATTTATTGTAAATCCAAAGCATTAAATAGTTTCATAAAATGTAAGAATTTTGTGGAGAATTAATAATACAAGAAAATAAAAGCATTAAGAATTGATTAAGGACAAGAATATTTATATGATAAGTTCAAGATGTTATGTAATGAAATAGGAATGGAAAGACAACTGACTATTCCATGAACCCCATAACAAAATAATGTTACAGAAAGATGAAATAGAATGTTTCTAGAAGTGATTTAGGCTATAATGGTACAAGCAAATTTACCTATCACCTACTGAGGTCATATATTATTTACAACCACTCATGAACTTAATATGTGCCCACAAAAATACGTTACAAATACTCCATTTAAGTTATGGGCAAGTAGAAATCCTATTACAACAAGCTTAAGACCATGAGAGTATGCTATTTACGTTTGTGACCTCTCTTATAATTATGAAACAAATAAACTTAAGAAGGAAGAAAACTATCTTTATTAGATATTTTGAGCACTTAAAAGAATATGTCTTCGTAGGAGACTAATGTAGTTGTTAAACTAAGGGAGGTTTTAATCGATATTTTAAAGATAAAAAATATAATTACTAGTAACCTTCAGAGTGAAGATCAATTAAGACCAAAAGAAAACCAATAAACATAAAGATCATTGTACATCTTGTGTTAGGTGTAATCATATTTGCTTATTTTGATAATTTTAATAGCTCATAATACATAAATATTCTATCTTACTTAATTACATGAGTCTTTTCTATCATCAAAAAAGATTAAAATTTTTAGTTTTAAAGAAAAACCTCTTGCACCTTAAACCATTATTTGATAATATTTTTAAAAGTTTTTATTCATAATTGCATTAGGTAAATTAAGTTTGATCATATGAAATTATTAAAATCATGTGTTTAGAGGATCGATCAACCAATATAGGTTAAAGTTATAAAAAATGATAAATTGAAAGTTTGTACTAATATTGGTTGATATATCCACCAATATGCCACATTGATTGATGAATATGCTATAATAGTTTATCAATATACTTTGAATAGTGAATATTATGTATTTAATACATATTGGTTGATTAATATGACTTAGTGAATAATTAGTGTATTGGAACTAGCTATTATATCAACTAGTTTTTAGCTCCAACAGTCAATAAAGGTCTCAAAATCCTATAAATATATTTTTTCTCAATTTTTCTTATATGGAAAAGCATTTAGGTATCATATACACACATTTCTAAGTGTTTATTAAGCATTTAGGCAATCATTGTTTCATATTTGAGTAAGTAAGCCTCTTTAATATTATCAAAGTGATAACGTGAGATATTTTAAGTTATAAACTTTTTTTGGGGAGTTTATACATTGCACTTATGGCGTTCAAGTGGCATCGAGTTTCATCTTCATTATGAAGAAAGATTGTAAAAGGGTTCCTCTTAGCCAAGAAAAGATTGTACAAATGTTAGTATTCTCTTTAAAAGAAGAGTTATAATAGAATTTCAAAAAGACTCGTAGAGTAGATATAGGCAAAGGTTATTTATTGAAGCATTAAAAATTAGTTTGTATTTCTCTTAACTTAACCTTTTTACATTATTACATAAGTATGTTATTAAAATTTATTATTTTATATCATTTTTATCTTTTTATAAATTATATTCTTTAACATATTAAGTTAGTAATGCTTTGTTTAAAATTCATCAACTCCCAATTAGCCACTTTTTGGATGTCATTAACGACTAACAAGTGGTAGAGGAGTGGATTTATTAGGATAGCATTTCAAACAAAATTCTATAGCAAAGATCTTAACGGTATATTTAGGAGAATCAACATCATCATTTTAACCAAGAGGAACAAAATATTAGATGAACCACCTTATTTAATGTCAATGATTACCTTTATTAAAAAATTAAGTTGAAACTTTTCTTAATAGTCAAAAAAGTAAACCTATAGGAAATAGTTTCAAATGACACCTTTATACCCATTGAAATCATAAAATAAAAAAAAGTTCCCCAAACTAAATGAAAAATGAGAACCTTAAGATAAGAGATTAACTTCCTTGAATAGTAGGGTCATATACATCTTATTTTGTGCATTATGAAGAAATAATTTAGAAGAGTCTCTATTTGTAAAATGAATTATAAAATTTGGGATACATTATAAATCATGTATGAGGGCATAAATCAAGTTAATTAGAGAAAAGTGATCATATTAACCCACCAATATGAATTATTTTAAATGAAGCATGATGAAAGTATCTCTAGTATGTACACAAGGTTATTGATATTACTAATGCTCTCAAAGGTCTTGGAAAGATCTATACTAATGTTAAAATTATAAGAAAGATGCTTAGGTTATTTATGAGGATATTGGAAGCCAAAGTAAAGATTATACAAGAAGACAAAGATTTGATAACATTACTATTAGAGGACCCTATTGGATTTCTTCTCATATAAAAAATGAGACTTTAAGAGACAAGAAGAAATAATGCGTTTGAATAAAAAAGACTTTGTAGCATCTCATACCTGATAATGGAATCGGAATACAGAGTGTTACCACATCCTTAAATACCTAAAATTTTGAATTACATAATTTTCTATTTAAAACCTCATTATTGTAGCAAATATTATTCATTTTATAAAAATTTTGACAGAGTTTTCTCTATATTCATTTAAAACCACCTTCAATAAATTTCAATACACTTCTCATTAATTTTACTCAACTATCTATCTTCATGTCAAACTCCTAGACAAAACAACTTGCCCATCCTCTAATACATTTTAACTCATCTAAACCAAAATTTATACATAATTTTCATATATAATTATATAAGGTCCTTCATTTCTTTATATGCACATGTCATAACCAAAACAAAATATAATTCTATAATACATCGACCTTCAAGTCTTTCGCAATCCTCTATGTCACTTGAGTCTTTATAGTAGATCTACCATAACTATCTTCTATTTTTCTTAAAAAAATGTGTGAAAAAAAACCATGTGCTAAGCTTATATAGCTTAGCCGTGTTCAAGCAATTTCATTTTTCATCCAATTTAACTCATTCAACCATAACATGCATAACATATAATCTTTTCAAATATAAATATCTTCATTATAAGCCTAAATAGGCATTAAAATTTATTTATGAAATACAAGCAAGTATCTATTATATTCATTCATATCTAATCACATAATGATCAATAAATTGTGCAAATTAATTAATATTTCCATTTGAAGTTCTTTAATCATTAGTTGTGCATTTATATATTTTTTCTGTAATTTCCCAAAGTAAAATCCAATGGAATTGCATTGTTGAGTTGGATAAGCAAGATTTTTAAAAACATAGGATCGAGTTTTCATAACCATACGGTCCATTTGTATAGCTATATCTTATGAGACCAAGCTCTCGAAACCATGCAGTCCATAATACAAATCAAATATCTTACACCATAAGCGAGCCCTCAGAGCCATACAATCTGGTAACACATATCGTGACCTGGTACTACTAACTCCTTAATTGGCATGCCAACTTTGTCATATTCCTTAAATTCCTATCTATTTTACTAAGGGCAATTTTAATTAAATTCTGTTGAATATTACAATCTCATAATAGTCAATTCAAGTTATTCCATATTTGGCCAAAATAAATGTCACTCCTTAATGTCAGTTTTTTTATTATTGGATTTGATTTAGTTCATAGAACATTCAAGACATATTCATCTCACCATTAGTCAAAATAACATTATATCAAATCTCCAAATTCAAATATAATGTCTGTCAATTGAGGGAAATACAAATTATAAGTCAAAAATCTAAATTAATCACCTATAATACTTCATTTAGCATCTGATTAAATATTTTTAACAACAATTTCATAAATCCCCAATTTTATCTCAAGAACTCTAAATTACATAATACACAATTTTTAGTGAAAAATAAAATTGCTTAAATACATACCAAATTGATGTTTAATTCTTCAAATTAAGCTTCAATAAACTTCAAATTTACCATCAATTCCTTATTCCTTCTCTTTTCCTTTTTCTCTCTCCTTCAATTCCTCTTCTTTATCTTCATGAGATTGCATAACAATTCAATTTCATACATTTTCATTCAATAATGCATGCAACTATACTAAAATCATGTACTAAAAACAACCAAAACTCCATTAACTTACCTTATTAATTTTAGGTACTATTCATCAAGAAGACCCATCTACTTTTTCTTCATCTTTTTCCCAAAATTCTTGTTAATAAGGTGAGCTTAGGGACCCTAGGTTGATGATTTAGTGTTTAATAATTGATTTAGGGGTTAAAAATAGAGAATTTTGACTTGAATATGGAAGAAAATGAAAGAAAGTGGAGAAGGAAGGAGAAGACTCATTCTCAGCAATTTTTGGGGGAAGAAAAGAGGATAGGTGGTAAAGAAAAAAGTCATATTGTCCCTTAATAAATTTTTGCAATTTTTTTAAGATCCTAAATTAATTTAACTTTTAATCCATTCTTTTCTTCTTCACAATGAAAATACCTATAAAAAATCAACCTCATATAAATACCTTAATTAATATCATTTATTTCGAGTTTGACTTTCACTCCTTTCTTAGATCAAACGTTAACCACTGGTCAAACCTTCAAAATGAATTCGTTTTGATCTTAAATTTGATCCTTGGGCTGTCCTTGAAATATAATATCCAATGCTACATAAAATAAAGTGCATGTTAGGTCTTGGGTGTCACTATTAATGAGACCAAGATTTATGGGGCGTTACAATTCTTTCCTTATAAAATAAAATTTCATCCTAAAAATTTACCTATATCAAATAGCCATCGATAAGACTTTCTCATGGTTTCTTTCAGTTTCCATGTAGCTTCCTCAACCTCGTGGTTCCTCTATGGAACTTTTACCAGTGGAACTGTCTTATTCTTTAGCTATTTTGTATCTCTTGCCAGAATTTTCAATGGCTTCTCTTTATAAGTTAGATCTAATTGTATTTTAATATCTTCCAGTTTTATAATATGTGATGGATCAGACCGATATCTCCTTAATATAGATACATGGAAGAAATCATAAATCTTTTCCATATCTTGTGGCAATTTTAAGTTGTATGCTACTAGTACCATATGCGTAATGATCTCATATGGACCAATGATTCTAGGGCTTAACTTACCCTTCTTACCAAATTGAAACACTTTCTTCCATGGTGAAACTTTCAAGAAAATTTTGTAACCAATGGCATATTCAATGTCATTTTTCTTCAAATCTGCATATGATTTTTTGCAATCAGATGCAAGTTTTAACCTTTCCTTTATAATCTTCACCTTATCCTCAGTTTCCCTTATCAATTTTGGATCCATTTTCTTGCTTTCACTGATTTTTGTCGACATAAATGTGTTCTGCACTTTCTACCATAAAGAGCCTCAAATGATGCCATCTGTATGCTTGCTTGATAGTTATTATTGTATGCAAATTCAATTGATGGGAGGTGTTCATCCTAGTTTCCTTTAAAATCGATAACATAACTCCTAAGCATATCTTTTAACACATAAATCACTCTTTCTGATTGTCCATCCGTTTGAGGCTGAAAAGTTGTACAAAAATTCATCTTAATACCCAAAGCCTCATGTAATTTCTTCCAAAATCTTATAGTGAGTCTTGGATCTTGGTATGATATGATGGAAGATGGTATTACATACAACCACTCTATCTCACTGATGTACAATTCTGCATACTTTAGGAGTTGGTAGTCAGTTTTGATAGGCAAGAAGTGAGTTTACTTGGTCAATCTATCTACAACCAACCATATGACATTACTCTTTTTCCTAGCTTGAGACAAACCAGCCACAAAATCCATCGTGATTCTATCTTATTTCCATTTGGGTGTTGCTATTAGTTGAAGAAAACCTGATAGAACTTGATGTTCTGCTTTTGCTGATTGGCATCTAAGATGGCAATATAATCTGCAATGTCTCTCTTTATACCTGGCCATCGACAATATGTCTTCGAATCTTGGTACATTTTAGTACTTCTTAGGTGCACAACATATAAAATGCTATAGACTTCCTTCATGATGTTCTTTTTTAGCTCATCATCATTAGGAACACATATTCTATCTTTGTAGTACAAGTAGCCATCCTGTTTGATTGCATATTCACCATGATTCCCCTCTTGAATTTGTTTAAGAACGATAACTAGCTTTTCATCTTGCTTCCTTAACTTACTGTAACAAGTTTGGTAACTTAGCTACAATGGCTCCATCACTGGCTAATATAGCATTCATTGCTCTTAAATTTGATAATTGTTTCCTACTAAGAGCATCAGTTACTACAATGGAGTACAGGTATTAGGTCCATCAAATATTTCTAATACAAACCTTTGACCATAAACACCAAAAGTAGCTTCCGTGCCTCTACCTCTCCTCCTCGGAGCCATAGGAACTAGTCTCTCTGTTTGACTAACTTTTTGATACTGTCTATTAAGGTGCACTTGCTGAAAATGCTCCATAGATCCACATCGTAGGCATGCTCTCATCATCTTCTAACACTGTCTGCCATGTTTCTTCCCATAGTGATCACATGGGGTAACTACTCCACGTCGTGACCCACTTGCTGTAATAGCTATAGATGGGGCTAGCTATCATGCCCTAACCATTGATCGTTTACTTTGTCCTAATTGGTAGTAAGATGTTTGTGTTTGTGCTGAAGTTTGAGACCCTGAACCCTTTTGCTTCTTACTAGCTGAGAAAGATGAACTAGATTGTCCATGACTCTTCTTTTGTTGTCCTTATTTCTCCATTTCTGTTCATCAATATTAACTTTTTCAATCCTCAAAGTTGCTTTCATCATCTCTTCATAATCCCTAATCTGCAGTGCAATAAAGAGTTTCTTAATGTTATGGTGGAGACCTGCTTTAAGTCTTTTACACTTATCTACCTTTGTAGGAAATAATCCCTCAGCATACATACTCAGTCTATCAAACTCTTTTTCATATTCTGATATTATTCTATACCCCTATTTCAAATGAATGAATGCATCTCTTATCTCATACTTATAAGTCTCTCCTAAATATTTATCTGCAAATTGGGAAAAAAAGTAATCCTAAGTAAGATCCTATGGTGGAATAAGCCTTTTTATGGACTCCCACCACTTCTGTTGGTGTGCAATGGAGAAGATCAAAATTTCTTTTTATCTTAATTAGCCAAAATTCGGCATCTGGAGCAGAGACTGATGACTCCCCTAGAAAATCCCCTGCTCCCAACCTCTTGGCTTTCTCCAATATAAACTTCTGTAATGAAAGAGGTGGTTGTGGTTATATAGAAGGTACAACAACCATTTATTATTTCATATACTCCATTATAGTTTGGAAAAACTCTACCTGGTTAGGAGTTGGTTAACCAGTAGGTGATGGTACAGGCTATGCTGACGGCCTCTCCATGTCTCTATCTGCATTGTTAGCAGGGGCATGACTTTCCTTCTCTTCCTCGGCGGCTCTCCTAGCTCCTAGTTCCATTCTTTAGTCTATTATAGACATAAAGGGTAGATCTACATTAGAGTCACATCATATTTATGATCCTTCATTTAACATGTACACAAATCACCTTTCCTTTATGTACTTAATGATAGACTCAAAACCGCCTAAATTAAGCTTTGATACCACTAAATGTAAAACCCCATACCCGATAATGGAATTAAAATACCGAATGTTACCACATCCTCTATATTCTTTTAAAACCGCCTATAAGGAAGTTCAATACCCTTCTCATTTATTTTACTCAGCTATCCATCTTTATGTCAAACTCTTTGGCAAAATAATTTGCTCATCCTTTAATACATTTTAACTTATCTAAACTAAATTTCATACATAACTTTCATATACAACTATATAATTATGTAAGGTCCCTCATTTCATTATTTGCACATGTCATAACCAAAACAAAATATTATTCTACAGTACATTCACCTTAAAGTCTTTTACAATCCTCTATAACTCTAGTCATTATAGTAGATCCATCATAGTTATCTTCTAATTTTTTTCAAAACCTGTGCGTGGAAAAAAAACCACGCGCTAAGCTATAGGCTTAGTGGTGTTCAAGCAATTCCATTTCTCATCCAATTAAATTCATTCAACCATAACATGCATAGCATATAATCTTTTTCAAATATAAATATCTTCATTATAAGCCTAAAAAAGCATTAAAATTTCTTTATGAAATATAAGCATATGTCTATTATATTCATTCATATTTAATTACATAACGATCAACAAAATTGTGCAATTTAATTACTACTTTCATTTGAAGTTCTTTAATCGTTAGTTATGCATTTATATATTTTTCTATAATTGCCAACATATGCATCATATGCATGAGAATGCAGTGGAAGTTTCAAAATCTAGATTTTGACACCATGACAACCCAGAAAAGCCAGAATCACATATGCATGTATAGACATATAAAAGAACATGGAATTTAAAACCTTTTACCTTTTGATTTCTCCTCCTTTCTTGATTCTTCTCTTTGTTTGGTTTGTTGCAAACACCAAACCCTTCCTTGATCACCCAAGAACACGCAAAGATGATGAAGAAGAAGTGTGTAAGAGTATTAGAACACCAAACTTGATGAATTTAATTAGATGTTCAAATAGGAGATAGATTAAAATTATCATGCATGCAATTAGATTTATGCAACAATTGCATAAATTGCATGAAAACAACTCAAGACCTCTTCTATATCTTTAGAACTCTTTTAGAGCCTTTTCTCTGTCACTTGAGTGTGTAAGAACTTGTCAAAAGCACCTGTACATAAGTGAAGAACTCACTTATGTATCAACAGTCGAGACTTCGATCATGATCGTGGCTTATGAGCTACGATCATGGCCTACTTAAAAACTAGCCTCACCTTCGGTCACAATCGTGGCCTACTTAAAAACAGCTATACACACTTTGTTTCTCATTTGATCTTTTATGCGTGTGATCTTTAGGTTCTCGGTTATTTTAGACACTTGAATTAATTCTGAATTTGAGCCAATTATGGATGGTTTCATGCTACTTGAATTAACTCTTAATTTAAGTAAATCATAAAAGGTTTCATGATGCCAATTTACCAAAATATAAGTGGATTAACACACGAACTCTTCGATAGTTAATTCTCCAACTTACGAACCTTTCCATAGACAATTACAATGCAATTTTTCCTTTCACCATACTATACCCTATTTGGTTCTGAGTATGGGCTACGTGTCAAGTCCCACTAGATTGACTACATCAAATCTAGTCCAAGTGATTTTAGTTCTTGTCCTAGGATCTTATTACTCTATATGTCATTGAAGACTCTCTTCATGACACATAACTGCTTTGGCCAAAGACTCTTGAGTAATGACCCCGACAAGAGGCTGTGGGTATCATCTCCTTCTATCAGAAGTGGTGAATCATTTATTGGCTACCTAATTACCTTCGAATACCAATAGCTATACACAATCATCACCCTAAGAGCTACCTCATCTTGAGATAATAAGGAATGATGTCAAAGCACAGGATTAGTATCCAAGATATCTTTGAGTACCTCAAATCTAAGGATATATGCACCATTGATATGATGAGATTAATTATTGACATTTAATAGTTCATCCATATGATACTCTCATAGCGGGTCATCCGTTGTACTTACTACTCTTAGTAGGCATCCACATGTTGACTCTAAACATCTCATACTTATAGTTTGTGAGATCCATTGCTTGATGTTAAACCTCTTTAGCACTTTATCCATGTATGTTGACTGTGAAAGACATAGCAATGTCCTTGATCTATCTCTATAGATCTTTATTCCTAATATATAAGTTGCTTTTCTAAAGTCTTTCATGGAAAAATTCTGGGACAACCAAATTTTGACTTATTGCAAATTTGAAACATCATTTCCTATTAGTAATATGTCATCCAAATATAACACAAGTAATATGATAGCACTTTCTCTAACCTTCTTATACACATAAGGTTCATCAGGATTTTGTGAGAAACTAAACTTTTTGATTGTCTCATCAAATCAAATATTCCAACTCCTAGATGCTTGCTTCAATCCATAAATAGATTTATAAAGCTTGCATACCCTTTTGCCATCTTTGGATACGAAGCCCTCAGGTTGTATCATATATACATCATCAACTAGGTTTTCATTTAGGAAAGCCGTCTTCATATACATTTGTCATATTTAATAGTTATAATGAGTAGCAATGACTAGGAGTATTCTAGTGGATTTAAGCATGGCTATGGGCTAAATGTCTGGTTATAATCAACTCCTTATCTTTGACGATAACCTTTAGCGACTGCCCTTGTTTTATAGGTAATCACATTACCATCCATGTCGATTTTCTTCTTAAAAATCCACTTGCACCCTATAGGTTTTAGGCCTTCAGGTGGGCCAACCAAAGTCTATACTTGGTTTTAATTCAGGAATCCATTTCGGACTTCCTGGCTTGAAGTTATTTTTTAGATTCTGAGCTCTTCAGAGTCTCTTCATAGGTTGTAGGCTCATCGTCTTCTATGAGCAATACATCATTTTGTTCACTTACAAGAAATCCATATCTCTCTGGAACATTGCATATCCTATTTGACCTACAAATATTTTGTATGTCAGAAGGTTCAACAGTTGTCTCATCTCCTTAAACAACAATTTCGGGTTTAGGCAATTGATCTGCGTCTGTTTGAGTGTCACGAACTTCATCAAGTTTAACTTTGCTCCCATTGTCTTCTCTTAGAAGAAACTCTTTCTCTAAAAAGATAGCATGCTTTGAGACAAACACCTTTTGCTCTAAAGCATTATAGAACTGATATCTAATTGTTTCCTTAGGATATCCTATAAATATATGTTTATCAGATTTCGCTTCAAGCTTATCTGATTGAATCGGTTTCACATAAGCCAGACAACTCTAGACTTTCATATGAGAAAGATAGGACTTTTTGTTAGTCCATATCTCATATGTAGTAACTTTAACTGCCTTTAAAGGGACTTTGTTTGTCAAATAAACAACAGTCTCGAGTGCATAATCTTAAAAGGATTTCGGTAGATTCGCTAGGCCCATCATTGACCTTACCATGTCCAACAAGGTTTAGTTTCTGCTTTCAACCACACCATTATATAGCAATGTGTAAGGTGGAGTTCATTGGGATACTATCCTAGTATCTCTTAGATAATTTAGAAACTCCTTGTTTAAGTATTCACCTTCTCGATCTGATCGAAGTGTCTTAATGCATCTACCGAGTTGATTTTCTACTTTATGTCTAAATTGTTTGAATATTTCAAATGCTTTAGACTTGTATCTCATTAGATACACATACCCATATCGTGAATAATCATCAATAAAGGTAATGAAGTATATAAAATGACCTCTGGCATGAATGGACATCGAACCACACACATCAGAAAGTATTAAGTTTAATAACCCATTCATTCGTTTACCCTTTCCTTTAAAAGGTAATTTAGTCATCTTGCCTAACAAGCAAGATTCATGTTTGTCATATGATTCATAATCAAATGACCCTAAGCTACCACTCTTATGTAGTTTAATCATGCGTTTCTCACTTAAGTGGCCAAGTTGATAATGCTATAAGTAAGATTTTAAGTTATCTCGTTTTTTTTCTTTTATTGTCATTGATATTTAAAATTGGATTACATATATCTAATATGTAAATACCATTGCACAATGTAGCAGTACCATACAACATTTCATTCAACTTAATTGATCAACCATTACTTGAAAAGTTAAATGAAATCCCACTTTATTAAGACAAGAAACAGATACAATGTTCTTTGTCACAATGGGTACATAGTAGCAAATTTTCAAAATTAACTCTAGTCCACTAGGAAGATATAAAACATATATTCCTATGGCAAATATAGCAACTCTTGCTCCATTTCCTGCACATAGGTCCATCTCTCCCTTCTTAAGCGGTCTACTATCCCTGAGACCCTGTATATCAACACATACGTGTGAGCCACATCAGGTATCTAATACCCAAATTTTATGATCAGAAACAGTATTAACCTTAATGACAAACAACATACTTAAAGTAGATGGTGGGGCATCTAATGCCTTCTTCTACTTCAGCAACTCCAGATAAGTTTTGCAGTTCCTCTTCCAATGTCCTTCCTTATTATAATGGAAGTATATCCCCTTTGATGTTGTCTCCTTCGCCTTCTTATTGGCTACACCTCCCACTGGCTTCTTGGACTTCTTCTTCTTCTTTTGATTTTTCTTGTGATAACCAAAAGTAGAGTCCACTAGCATTTCAATCTTACTGTCTTTCTTGACCGTTTACTCAACTATTTTGAGTAGAATAATCAGCTCAGGTATCGTTGTAGATATTTGGTTCATCCGATAGTTAAGCACGAACTGTGAATAATTATCGATCAAACCAGTCAAAATTAAGTCTGTACTTAATTTATGATCCAATATGAAACCCAAACTACCTAACCTCTCTATGTATCCATATATCTTTAGCGCATACTACACTGGAGATGATTCCTCAACCATTTTAGAGTAGAAAAGCAACCTCAAGGTCTTGAACCTTTCAAACCAAGCTTGCTCATCAAACAGTTCCCTTAGATGGTAGACTATGGTATAAGCATCCATAGCCTCATACTGCTTTTACAGTTCTGGTGACATAGAGGCAAGCATTATACAGCTGGCCAACTCACTATCATTCAGTAGCTTCTTGTAAGCTCTCTGATCGTCATCAGATGCATCGACAGCAGGGGGATCAGGAAGTGATTTAATCTAGGACATATCCTAGTTTTTAATATTTGAGAATAATTCTCAAATTGTATAGCCAATCCAAAAAGTTAGGTCCCATGAGTTTGTTGGAGTCTAATAGAGAGCGTAGGTTCACACTAGATGAAAACATCATGGCGATTCAATAATGTAGATGAACGAGAGAATGTGTTAGAATGTACACTAATACATATTGATAAGGACTTTAATCATATGCATTATGGGTCCCACTATTCTTATTCAAATCCATAACCCTCACTACGAATTTGAGAAAACTTATAGTTTTCTTAATGGGTTGATATCCAATATCACCAAGAATGACCTTGGGTTTGCCCAACAAGCCACCTTAGGTTAATCGGTAGGTATCATTCATACCAATTGCATTCAGTTATGCAACTATCGACTTGTGCCATCAACTGTTGATTTAGCA
>JANIIA010475951.1:0-16955 GCA_027478495.1 Erythroxylum alaternifolium | reverse complement strand
GATACACCATTCAACCCCCCTTCTTGTGTATCTAGTTTCTTGAACTTAAAGTCTTTACTAACGTGTGATTTACTTCACTAGATTGTTGAAAATGGTGGTCAGAAGGTGAAGATATGAGTGTCGAAAGTTGGGAGTGAATAGTAACCTATAGGGAAAATAGTTTAAGAGAGAAATAAACTTAAGCTTTCTTAAACTCAAGTTATACTTTTATAGGCGTTTGTCCTTATTAGTTTATTATGAGTAATTTAACAAAAATTTGGATCATTATATAAGTAGTATCAAAAAATAGCAATCCATTTATAAGATAAACTTAGAGATCTCAAATTAAAGGATTACTTATAAAATCATCAAAACGATAATTTTCATAGACATACAAGTAATGTTTTGAATGGATTTCTCATATAAGGCTAGTTCAGTGAACTTCTCCAAAAAGAACCCACATGTTTGTTTAAGTATCTCTATACTTTAGTTTAAGAGATCGAGTTCTTCCTTCATAAGGAAGAAACATAACATGTACTACTCATTTTTATGCTCTATTAATATCTAGTCTTAATAGGACTATAACTAGGATCAATTTAGGGATAATACATAAATATAGTATGAATCTCATAATTATAATTTTGTAATAATTTATTTTAAATATACATTTATTGTATGGAATTTTCCATATAAATCTAAAAGTATATAAGATAAAGAATGAATTTATTTTATTTTGTCACCAAACTACAAACTAACCAACATGTTTATCTTTATACTAGCAATAAATTGAAATATTAACAACTTATTTAATATTTTATAAAAAAGTTATTATTAAATATTAGTTATATCTAATAAATTCCCTAACTATTATGATCAAAATCTAATTCGAGTAGGGTGCCCTTTTATTAATTTTAAACCATACAAGAAAGAAAATTAGAGTGTTATATCTTGTCTTATATAAATTACTAAAAGTTTTAAGAGTATAAATGAAAAAATAACCAAAAGAATATTTAATGATGTCACTTATGTTAATTGTTTTATGAGTTCTAGTGTACATTTAGTTCTTTTTTTAAGAATTAAATATTTTTTGTTAGTAAGTAAAGAAGAGGGGTACATGATATAAAGCTTCCACAAAATGGAAAATAATACGCACAGGTGTCTGAAGAGTTAAAATTTAAAAACTCCCCTTATCCTCTCAATTAGAAATAAATGAATCGTTTGATGTTAGCTATGTTCAACATTATCATTTTGTAAAGGGGTAAGTTACACCATTTATGAAGAGTCGATACTTCTAAAATTTACCAAATTAGGGATTGAGAAGACTCCCATCATTCCTCTAGAGGATTCTATAGTTTTTGCATTTCTTACCATCTACAACCAGATTACCATCAAGTAAAATTGTCCATAAAGTGTCCATATCCTCATCATTCACAACTTTATAAGAATTACATTAGTTGTTCTTCTATCTAAGTCTTTATTCAACATCTAACAACACTTATAACAACTTGATTTCCACTCTAGCTTTGAAGAATACTCTGTATGGTGTGGGATTTGTTAACTGATATATGTACATTTAATCATTTATACTTAGCGATTAATGATACTAAAATGCTTAATATACTCACTTTACTTCATTTATGATTTTCGGTTCAATTTGGAAGCAAAGAAATTAAAGTGAGTCAAAAGCACTACATTTGGGTCGTTTTCTGAAGATTAATTTTCACATGTCTTTATGGAGCAAGAAGAAGAAAACTAAAAAGCAACAAGAAAAAAATCAAAATATAAAGAAGAAGAATTAGAAGTGCTTGACTGAAAAATGAAGAAAAAATCAATAGCAGTTAAAGAAGAAAATGATAGCGTATAAAGAGAAAGCCAGTAGCAAAACGTACACTTAAGGAGCACCGAAATGATGACGCTAGCAGACTGGAATGTCTGCATTAAACGCAGCCAACATATGCATTCAACACAAGCATTGTGACTGGAATGTCTCATAACACATGCATGCATTTTAAAGAAAAATGCATAGAAAGCCAACGTTAAATGCATGCGTAAAAGCCAATGTTAAACGTATGCGTTTTACACATTTGTGAGGGTGAAGAACAGCTACAGTATGGTGGACCAAACCTAAACTTTAATTTTCCCATCAATAAAACTATGCTAAAGGTGTGAAGAGAGGGGGCTTCGGCTTGGTGGCTGAGAGAAATGGAGAAGAGCTATGACTAGGTGTGAGAGAAGAGAAGTGAGTGAATAGTTAAGATGGATCAAAACCACCATCTATATTTGTTACTTTAATGAATAGTGAAAGAGAGAAGAGAGTTGCGCAGTGAAGAAGAAACAAAAGGGTTGTTTAATAGGGTTACATCGTTGGGTGGAAGCATTTTCTTGGGAGACTCATGGAAGGCTAAACATCCTGATGCTAGTTTGGAGGTGACATTGACACCGATGACCCGGGTTATGTGTATTTATTTTGTTTTTTTTTGTTTTTTCTCTCATTAGAAATTTATTGTGTTGTCCTATGTTAATTGATTTGAGTTTTGTGTATGGTTAATCAGATTTTCATTATTGTTCAATTATTTGTGTATGAAATTGTGATTGTGAAAAGATGATTTTAATGCGTTTATTGAATTATTTAATTGCATATCCATTGCTATAATTTCGATATAATCCGTAATTGTTATGTTGAAATTCATGTGTAGCAATTAGTGATTCATAATCATTAGGAATAACATGACCTAGGTTAAACGACGCATCATATGTAGTTGTTGCCTTCATTAATCAGTTTTCCTAATATGTAATGCTACTATCTAATTAAATATAGAGATAATATCCTAGGTTATTTAGAGGCTAGGTTTAATTAACGATCATATCTTGATTAAATAAAACCTAAGGGAAAAATCAAGTTAATTATTAACCTATGATTAATAGTTTCTAGGAGAGGTTTGAGAACAATAAATCGTTGAAATATGCTTAATTAAGGTATAGGTTAGGATTGAATCAAAGAACCGAATCCTTACCGAATTCCCCAATTTTATCATTTTTCCATGTTTTCTTTAATTTGTTTTTATTAGTTAGTTTCATTTTATTTTCTTACTCCAAAATCAAAACCCCCCATTTTTCTTAAACACAAATTAATTTCATTTTATAAGCTAACCGAACACTTCTTATAAGATCGACCTAGACTCGCCACTGTTATAGTAATAGTCTAGTTTTTTATTTTGACTAACATTACGACGGGTATGTCACTAACCTTAATGCATTATGCAACTCTTCATTTCTTCTTTACTACTCTTGCATTAGTTCCTAATACATAAATGATTTATTTGTGCCTTTTAGTATGAAATGGATGATTGTCTACTTAGATCATTCCTTGTTTTAGAACCTTCTAAGATTCCTCTCATTTTATAACTCTTAGGTAGTAGGGATAGAACCAACATGTGTTTTTTATTCCATAATGGATTAGATACTTAAGAAGTAATTAACTAGTTAATACCATCACGAATAGAGTTAGAGTTCTCATTTCATAAGTAATGTTCTCTAAGCCTACATCGAATTAAGGTAAAGAAAGAACAGTCAAAAAATAAATAGTCCTTTGATTCATTATCCTCTTTGCATAGTATTAAAGTCCCCTTCAGACTCATAAAGTTCAATCTGTTAATCGTGGTAAATCTGTCCTTAAAAGCTAGTCAAAGAAGGAAAGTTACATTAGGTTTTAGGAGATTATTGCAAATTACTCTATACTAGGATACCTCTTATTTATTTAGATGAATCTTCTTTTTGTATGTCGATATGTGTTTAACTAATTATACATTTACTCTATTACACTTAGTATAACAGCCCAGACCATCTTGGTCACAGATATTATCTGCTTTGGGCCTTAGCCCAGCCAAGCCCTCGCGATTTTGCTCTTCCCACCCTTGGGAAAACGCATCTATGAGGGAAAGGTTTCCATAGCCTTATAAGGCCTACTTCGTTCCCCTCTCCAATCAATATGGGAATCTAACATTCCACCCCCTTGGAGGCCCAGCATCCTTGTTGGCCCACAGGCCTGGATCCACCCCCTTGGAGCCCCAGCGTCCTTGTTGGCATATTGATTCAGGTACTGGCTCTGATATCATTTGTAACAGCCCAGACTACCTCACACACAGATATTGTCAGCATTGGCCCTTGGCCCAACCAAGCCCTCACGGTTTTGCTCTTCCCACCCTTGGAAAAATGCGTCTTTGAGGGAGAGGTTTCCATAGCCTTATAATGCCTACTTTGTTCCCCTCTCCAATCGATATGGGAATCTAACATTCTACCCTCTTGGAGGCCCAGCGTCTTTGCTGGCCCACACGCTTGGATCCACCCCCCTTCGAGGCCCAGTGTCGTTACTGGCATATCGATCTGAGTATTGGCTCTATTACCATTTGTAATAGCCCAAATTACATCGCTCACAGATATTGTCTGCTTTGGGCCTTGGCCAAGCCAAACCCTCACGGTTTTGCTTTTCCCACCCTTAGAAAAACGAGTCTTTGAGGGAAAGATTTTTTTATCCTTATAAGGCCTACTTCGTTCCCCTCTTCAATCGATATAGGAATTTAACATTTAGAGATTAATGAGATGAAATTGCTTAAAATAATCACTTTAGTTCATAATTGAATTTAGGTACAATTCAAAAGTGATGGAGCTAAAATGAGTTGAAAGCTTTATATTTGTACCATTTTTCAAAGAATCATATCCACTTGTCATCATGGAACAAAGAAGACTGAGATTAGAGAAAATAAAGACAAAAAAAGACAAGAAAATGAAAACACAAAGAAGAAGAACATGTTACTCACGGTCAAAGTTGGAAAACCGCAAAGTTGTAAGCAATCACTCATAACTATGCATGGATTTTGTAGTTACATGTGTTTTAGGGTTGAATTCATTATTTATTTAGTGTGGATTTGAGTGGTGTGAGTGTATTTAAGGTGTAATTACGTTAGTTTGTGTGTTTTAGTTTGTTTATGGGTTAGATTAAATCCTTGAGCTTAAATATTATATTTTTGAGGTGCTGTGATGTGTTTGTTAGTGTTTTAGGGTAAGTGGGGAAGAACGATGAAAATTCAAGGAGTTTCGACCTAAAGCCATAGGCCACGATCGTGCACAACAGGCCACAATATTTATAGAGAAGGAAGAGCCAGCAGCAGCTAGGCCACGATCGTGCATTGGGAGCACGATCGTGACAGAGAGCGTTAAGTCAGGCCAAGATCGTGCATATTGGGCCACTATCATGACAGAAAGGTTAAACAGCAGGCCACGATCGTGGCCTGGGTCGGGCTGACAGAAAAACTCATTTTCACAAGATTTTATGGATAGTTTTGACCCCGACTTTGATTTAAGGCTTCTACAAAATAAATAGAACATGATGTGATAGCTGTAAGGAGAATTTTTGGAGAGCCGAGAGAGTCATGAAGGAGAGCATCATTTCATCAATTCTGAGAAAAACCTAGAGAGAGATAAAGAGATTAAGGAAGGAGATGAAGGAAGAGTGACACGGAGATAAGCTTGACGCGAAGTACTTCTCGGAACAAGTGGTTTCCCGCAATTGTTGCCTCTAAAATCCGCTTCGACAATATTTCTTATTTTTATTTTGATTTTATGGATGTATGAAATTTGGATATTCATTGGAAATAATGTTGTTGAGTGTTGATCTGCTGTCTATACTCACCTTCAGGTTGTTTAGTTCTTAAGATTAATAAAATTTATTTGATTATGTTTCTTTCGAATTAATTGCAATTTAAATTATGTTTTTAATAACTTGGCAATGAACTGAGAGGGCGAGCTAGGTGAAAATCATCGATTTGGGCTAACGAGAGTTAGGTGAATTGATAGGTAGAGAATTGAATCAAACTGGTAGAGTCATGTAACGAGAGATCGAGCATAGATTTCTGTAGTTTTTTAGACAGCTTAGAACTAATTTAAGTTTTGGTTCAATCGCAAATCGAGAGATCACGATTCCATAATTTAAATTAGGGATCATTAATTAGGATTAAGAATTATAACTCAAGAGAGAGTAATTCACCCTAGGATCATCTAGGCCCGTTGAATCAAAAATTACATAATTGGTTAGATTTTCTTTAGTTTCGAATTAAATCCCCCTTTCTCTCGATTATTTCTAGGTTGATTTCAGATTATTGTGTGAGTTGATCTTTTGTGACTTTTCTTCACTTTAAATTCTATTATTTGATTATTGATTGATTTAATTTCTATATTAGTTAATTGTTTAGAATTATTTAGTTTAGGGCGACCTTACATTTTGGACTAGTTGGCCTTCTTCGTGGGATCGATACCTTAGGTACTATGCGAATGTGCGCTTGTGAAATTTACCATGATTATAAATAGTAAAACTTAATGCGTGTAACCTTGCAAACAAGTTTTTGGTGCCATTATCGAGGAGGGCAACATTTAGTCTATAGTTTAAGGCATTAGCTTAGATTTGATTTTCTGTTTTTATTTTCATTTCGTTCGTTTTATTTTAGAATTGTGCTTTTGTATGAACACAAGAGTCACGAGAGGTTCTAGTCGTGCAGCTGAAGCGATAGATTTAGATATAACGTGATTAGAACAAACCTTGAAGAAAGCTTGACGAGTGGAAGAAGAAATGATCGAGAAATCACAAATGGCCGAGGAATTTCAAAGAAATATGGATCAGGAAGTTAACCCTGAAAGGCAACAACAAAGAAACCTTATGGACATCATAAGGCCAAGTTTTAACCCAGTGAACCAAGGAGTGGTTATACTGCCTATTAAAGTGGTTTAATTCGAAATCAAGCCAGCCCTCCTGAATATGCTTAAGCAGAACTTCCAATTTTATGGACTGGCGAGTGAAGATCTGAACGTAAACATCATCAATTTCCTCAAGATCTATGATACTTTTCGATATCATTAGATGTCAGAGGATGCTGTTAGGATTAGGTTGTTCCCTTTTACACTTAGGGATAGAGTGAAGGTTTGGTACCACTTACTGAGCCCCGTCAACTTTATGATGTAGGTGCAGCTTATACGTGCCTTTCTAGATAAATACTTCCTGTTAACGAAGACCACAAAGATCATAAATGAAACTACCAATTTCCAATAAGATGATAGGGAGTCGATTTATGAAGCGTAGGAGCGTTATAAAGACCTGTAGAGGAGATGCCCATACCACAACCTACCGAAGGAATTCCTACTGCAGACATTCTATAATGGAGTAAATCCACCTACTAGAGACACGATCGATGTAGCATCATAAGGATCTTTGATGTGTAAGACGGTTGATAAAGCATAGGAGTTAATTGAAGAGATGGCTATCAATAGCTGCTTATATACAAGTGAGAGAAGTAGGCAACCTACTACTTTTAGAGAGCAGAAGGGAGTTGTTACAGCCGATCAAATGATAGAGATGCAAGCTAAGATCGACAATTTGACGCAATAACTCAACAATATAAAGGCATCATCTTCCACTCCAGTTAAGGCCATGCAAACGAAGTGTGAGTTATGTGGTCAAATAGATCATGATATTATGGACTGCTATCTGATGAGAGAGAATAATCGAGAGTTACTGAATTTCATGGGGCGCAATTTGGACGAGGAGGGGGTAATAATCCCTACTCAAATACATACAACCCCAGGTGGAAGAATCACTCCAACTTTTCCTGGTTGAACAATAATAATGGAGGGCAGTTCAGGGCTTAAGGGGAATCGAGCTTTCAGTAGGATAAGACAAGCGCGATGGATTCAAAGCTGGACAAGATTTTAGACAAGATAAGAGGTATAGAGGAGGCACATAGAAGGCTCAAGACTAAATTCGAGCAAGTTACGAAGAATCATACCTCATTTATATACATAATTTAGAAGTCTAAGTGGGACAGCTCGCGGAAGCAATGTCAACTCAGAATATTGGAACTCTTCCTAGCAACACTGGGTCTAACCTAAAGGAGCATATCATGGTTATAACTCAGACTCGGGATGGAGAAACCGTGCAAGTGCAAGAAAAGGTAGAAGATAGAGAAAAAGTTCAAGTAGTTGAAAAAGACCTTTCGATTGAGCCCATGATGGAGTCAATTCAAATAACTCGATGGATATTTCCATTACCTATTATACAGTAACGAGAGTTATATGTAAAAAGGGAAGCAAAAAAATTATGAGAAATTGAGCATAACAAGATTGAAGAAATGACAGATTGAATACAGGCGAAGCTCAACCTATAGTAGTCCGTCAAAAAGAAGGTTAAGGAGTAACCACTAGAAGCAAAACCTAATATAGCTACGAAGAAAGATGACCAAGGAGACTTTTTCATCCCCTGTAGTATCAACAACATTATTATAGACAGGGCATTCACGGACTTAGGAGTAATAATAAATATGATGCCATATGCTTTCAGTCAAAAATTGGAGTTAAAAGAGTTAGTGCCCACCAAGTTTTTGGTTAAGACGACCAATAGAACTTTGTATAGACCGATAGGAATCAGTGAAGATGTGCCAGTAAAGGTCCTCTTTCCCATAGACTTCTTTGTTTTGGACATCAGTGAAGATGAGGACACTTCGATGAGTCTTCGATGACCGTTCTTGGCCATTGTGCTATCTATTATTGATGTGGATGGGGGCGAACTAACTCTATGACTAGGGAAGGAGCATATAACCTTCAAGGTGACCATTAGAGAATATGAGGCTCCTTCACCTCCAGTAGATGTTAAAGAAACCGAACCTCAAGGAGAATGGGAGGACATCAAGGATCCTACAAATGCTTCCTAAAAGAAGCACTCACGAAGGAGAAGGCGAGGTAAAGAAAATCACAAGGATGGTGGTAATTGCAGTATGGTAGCTAAGGTACACACGCTACAACTAATAGCAATGCTACCATCGAACTAGTCATTCCAACCACCATGAGCTTTAAGGAACGTCAAGCTACTGATGTAAAAAGAGGCACTGCATAGGAGGCAACCTATGTCGTTTAATTTTCTTAGACCAGTTGAATTTCGTAGTTAGGTTTATTGTTTTGTTTTCGTTGAATAAAAGTGAAAAGGGAATAGGATTTCAGAATCACGGGAAGATTGTGCAAACATAAAGAGAGAAGTGAAGAAGGGCTACAGAAGAATTAAGAAATGAAAGAGAAAAGACTGGAAAAGAGCAAATGAAGGACTTGGGTGTTAAAGGACAGCAGCTGGCCATGACCGTGGCTTGCAATTGCAAATGCTCTTAGTGGTACGCCACATGCTACGAATGTCGCATAGCAGGCCACGATTGTGGCCTGTGACTATATAAAAGTAGGGTAGGTGTAATTTTTAAATAGAAGTTTTATCATTTTACCCTTCTTACCATGTATATATTCAGTTCTTACTTCTTTTTCACTTTCACTCTCATTTTCATTTTATCTCTCTAGAATTCCAGTTTCCAAACACTCTCACCTCTCACTATTTTAACCTTTTGAAATTCTTCCACATTCTACCTTAATCATGCACTGCATTAAGCAATCGACCAGATAGGAGCTATATGGAAGACAACAAGTTGCAGGCCGGGGAAGAGAGAACTGAGCGGCGAACTTCAAAGTACCATTCCCCATCTATACTGAGGAGGAAGGTATTCGTTTTTTATCCCTTCATTCTAGGCAAATTGTAGCTCTTAGGTACTTTGATGTTGACACATTAGATAGGCTAGAACTGCATGAGCGAGTAGAAAACCTAGCTGAGAGAATCCAGTGAGGCCAGTTCATACGGTTCCAGTTCCCTGTTTATGAAGAGTAAGCACTAGAAATTTTCATGTCTTTGACCTTTGACCCTAAAAACCTAAGAGAATTGTGGTTTAGATTGGGAGGCCAAGAATATGAACTGAATATCAAACTCATGTGTGAGATGTGTGGATTCCTCAAATCCACAATCATTGATCAATATGACGATTTTTGTGTCTCCTAATACTGGTATGAGCTGATTGGAATTGAGCGATTTGATGCGAAGAATGTCCATAACAACATTATCTGATCGCATGAACACTTGCTCCTGCATAAATTTATGTTTTGGTGCATGGACTATAGTATTCCAATCTACACTTCCACCCATGTCCTGAATGCCCTTGCTACGATTCCGCATAAGCGGAGCAACCATCTCAAAATGAGCTATATAGTGTCTGCCATTACAGAACATTTTGGTGTGGAACAAAGGGGGTTAACAATCCACCTCCTTGACTTCCTCAACCAACATCACCTATTTCAGGTAGACATCACCCACTCCACATATATGACTCTGCAGAATATCAATGAGAAGACACATGTGCAGATCAGGGCAAGTTAAGCAAGCTCAAGTTCTGTGCCGCCTCAACAGGAGGAATCAATGAGTGAAGAATTGAAGGAAGAAGAAGAGGAAAAGCAAAACTGGAAGAAGGTATTGGATGCAATCTCCAAGTCTAACAGGAAGCTTGCGGAGAACACCAAGACACTTGTGGAGATGACGCGCACACAACGACGCTAAAACTGAGATATCCAACGGATCCATCGGTATTTTGAGTCTCAGGGCGTTCAACTGCCACCTTCAACACCATTACCACCTTCATCCCCTTAGGATTTTTTATCTAACCCAAATTAAATTTTCTTTCCCAAATTAGCCTTCAAATCTATTTTATCTTTATTTTTATTTATAAATTATTTTATTTTATTTTTATTGTTCATTTTATCAATTCTTTGTTACATTAATTTTTGTCTTTACCCTTTGTTTATGTACTTATGTGTACTTCCTTCTCACATTGAAGATAATGTGTTGTTCAAGTGTGGGGAGGGATTGTGTGTATTCTTTTGAATGTGATTTCACATATTGTATAATAGTATTAGGTTAAATTGAGTGAAGTGTGTGAATATGTCTGGACACTTTGTCATTAGCTTCAAATTAGACATTTTAAGAAAATAAAAAATGATGTCGTTTAGTTTAATACCAAATGACGTCGTTTTTGTTTGGGGGTAAACCCACCCTGAACCTTCCCCCCTCATTTTCTCCTCTGTTCTTTTGCGATTTTTTCTATTTTCTCATCGTCGCTCATCTTTTTCTCATCGTCGTTGTTGATATTTGTCACTCACCCACATCATCTTCTTCCTTCACATGCTTTAGTGACTTCTTCTGTGTGTCAGTTGAGGTAAGTGGGTTTTGTTATATATTGGTTTTTTTGTACTTGGTTTAATTTGGGTATTGGGTTTTGTTATATATTGGTTTTTTTTGTAATTGGTTTAATTTGGGTATTTGTCTGTGGTTTGAACCTCCCATTTGAACTTGCTGCACTTTTAATGTAAATGGCTTGCATTTTTAGGTTTCGTCAGATTCTTACCCTAAGATGACTTATATTCGGGATTTTGTTTGTAAAGGAGTTTTAGGAGATATTGGGTACCTAATTTTAATTATACGTCATCCAAGTAGGTTACTCTCTCTAATTTCATAGTGGTAGTCTATAAAGTTCATTACTAAGCTTTAATGAGTACGAATTGTTGATCATGTACTACTATTATAGAATTGTAAGGATATTGAATTGGAGTTGTGGAATTTGTGTTGGTTGTGATAGATTATGCCAAATATTATGGTTTACTTAATTATTGGGAGTGTTGAAGAGATGTAGTTAATGAATGAATTAGTAGGGTGAAGTTAATAAAGTATATGATTGAGTTGGCATATTTGATTGTATGTGTTGAAAGAATAGCTATAAGTATCAAAACAAAGGCTAGGAGGAGTATTCTTTTTCTTCTTTGACATCACCCCCTCTAGATAACATTATGAGGTTCATCAATTAGGAAAATAAAGAATGGTATAACAACTGGAGCAAAAATAATATGCTCATAGAAAAGTTCATAATCCTAAATATTGATAGGGTCTTTCGTATCATTTTTTTATTTTTAGTTTTATAAATTATGTGTTTAGGTTCTCATTAATTGGAACATGAGTTTATGCATGATTCTTAGTTGAAATTGATTAGACATTTAATGCATAATATGAGTAAGTGAATAATGTACAAAATTTGACTTTGTGAATTCTAGAAAATAAAATTTGATAATTAATTATGCTTTGATTTGATTTGTATGATCATGTGAGAAAATTTGGCCTTCATGTAACATTTTTATTTCTTATGTGGATATCTTATTTAATTTTAAATTTCTAGAACTTTAATATCATTTTTTTAAGATTAGATGTAACATATGTATAAGCATTAAAATGATAAAGACACCTAGGATTTAAGTTTGAGCTTAATTGCCTACCTTTTAATACATTAATCTATTAGTAAACCCCTTTGAGCTTAATTAAAAATTATATCCTTTTTCTTTGATACCCTTTCTTAAAAAATCCTTTGAGTCTAAAAGAAAAACAAATTATTTACTTCTTAATTCATAATTAGTAGACCTTTTACTTATATTGTGATGTCATTGGTAATACAATGCACTAAGATTAATGTACGGGAGAAGGTGAAATGTATAATGGTGTCATAAAAAGGAAAATTTTATATTAATCCAAAAGGTGTAGAAAAATGTGAAAAAAGATGAAATAAAGTTTTAAAAATTGATTAGCATAGATTCTTGTATTTGAGAAGAAAGAAGAAAGAATGGTAGTTGCAAGAATACAAGGAGATAGTAGAGTAAGGATTAATGTTTCTCTTAATTTATTTGTTATCATTATACTATTTATAATTTTTTTGCTATTCCCTTCTTTGGTTAGCCTACTTAACCATTTGGCATCATTATAACCCTATTCGAAGTCTTTTTAATTTTTCTTCTATATATCTATTTAAGTAGTGGAGATTAGATTATTTTTAAACTTATGGTAAATTCACTTTCATAAGAAGATGATGAGAGTATATCACTCAAATTTCAAACACTTGTATGAATGAGTGATATCTTATGAGAACAAACTTTGTTCATTCCAAAAGTCATATCGAAGCTAATATTTCTTTCCATTCCATACCATAATTTTAATAGAAAAATTCATATCCTTTCTTAACTTTAGAATCTGATTAAAGGACCCAAAAAAAGATTGGTTTAACTTGATGACCCAGAAGTATTGTTATTTTATTATATAAGTATGAACCCATTTAACATATATTGATTAAGCATCAATGAATATTTTCCAAATTCTTTTAGCCAATTGCATTGTGTTAGTATCCCTTATAGAGGACAATCCCAAACCTCCCTCAGTAACTGAAGCATAAACATCAGACCATCTAACATTTACACCTTAATGTTTTTTAACCATCCCCGTCCATAAGAAGTTTTTAAACATTTTTTTGTCTTTCATAATCTTTTGGAGAAGAAATAAGTGTGAGCTCCAATGGATATGAAGGTTATTCAAGACTGATAAAATTAGTTATAAATTACTAATATAGGAGAGGAAACGGTTGTTCCAGTAGTTGATCCTTTTTTTTACCACATCAAAAAGAGGTCGACATTCATAGTAGGAAATCCTTTTGTTTGAGACTAAGATTCCCAAGATTGTAGAGAGTTGGAAAGCAATATATGATGCATATGTTAAAATATATAAGGCACTCTTTTGTACATTCACAGGAAGTCTCGATAATACACCCAATTTCTAGTGTAGTAAGTCAAAGGCAAATTTAAAATCAATCTTTAAGGTGCAACTCTTTATTAGTTTCTTGGTATTATACCCCTTAAGTAATTCTTGACCAGGAGTAGATTATCTCCAATATTCCTTCCTTTTACAAAAGCTCATTAACTCCTATTGATTATGCATTCCAAAAAAGGCTTGATCCTGTTTGTTATCAATTTTGCAATAATTTTGTAAACTACATTACAACAAGATATGAGCTTATAATCATTCAAATTCTTATGATTGCACTTATTAGGAATGAGATTGAAAGAGTTCTTGATTAACTCTCTGAGCATGAAACTTAAAAAAAAAGAAATTTAGGATTAAATTAGAAATTATGTTACCTATGTCAAGTGCTAAGTTTGCTAGAAGAAGAACATGTTAAAATCATCTGGGTTTCATTTAAAAGCTTGTATGTTTTTTTAAGAATTTGTTTACTAGTTATTATTGTGGTTCTTATCATCACCTTATTATTAGGTTCTTAAAATTTTTCTTTGTTTTGTGATGTTATTAATTTTAGGCTTGGTTTATTGTAAACAGTGTATGATTTGAGTTTTTCTTATCTTATTCTTCTTGAATGTATTGTGGTTGATTGTTGGAAGTTTTTTGTTTTTATACTTTTCAACATTCTTTGAAAGTTAAAATAGTGATGATGTATAACTAGAAGGTTTATGGATTTTAAGATGTACGTGTTAATAGTGATCATGTATTTTCATTCAGGTTCTGAAATCTTAATGGTGTAAAGAAGGTATTGCAAGTAGCTCCATGGCATATCAATAATAAATCTATTCTACTACAGGGTTAGAGGTGTTTTGTCAAATATAGTTCATTTGGTCAATTATTGATGATTTGGTCAGTTATTGATGATTTAGTTTTTTCTTATCTTATTCTTCTTGAATTTATAGTGGTTGATTGTTGGAAGTTTTTTTTATACTTTTCAACATTCTTTAAAGGTTTAAATAGTGATGATGTATAACTAGAAAGTTCATGGATTTTAGGATGTACGTATTAATAGTGATGATGTATTTTTATTTAGGTTCTAAAATCTTAATGGTGTAAAGAAGGTAATTTAAGTAGCTCCATGGCACGTCAATAACAAATCTATTCTACTACAGGCTTAGAAGCATTTGGTCAAATATATTTCATATTCTTGTGCAAATCAATTATTGATGATTTGGTCAATTATAGTTGGCATAAACTATTAATATAAGGGTTTTTTATTCCTTTCGAGTCCAAAAATTAATTATAAGAGTAAAATGAAAAAAATTAAACTTTAAACTTTCTTTATTATATGTTAGATTAGCGAACTTATATGAAGACATGATAGAATTAACTCTACTTATACTTGACTAATTCTGATGGAATTAACAAACTTAGACACATCTCTATGATATTTAATATGAGTAAAGAAAACAATTTAATATTTCAATTGCTAAGCTTTTTATTCTTTTCTAGTTGGTTATATATTAAGTGTGGATGCCATTTAAAACTCCTAGTCTTTTTATGATTTATTTTATTTAAGATACATAGGTTAGATCCATATGCAAACAATAATTGTATGTATATCTGAAAGCTAGAGGTTGAAGAACCTCATACTATAGTCAATAACGCATGCAATGTTATAGAAATTGATATTAGAAGAATTAAAACGGACAAAAATACAATCATCACCTAAATTAACACCAAACATAAAGGGATTTAGTTCAATTATGAACTTGAAGTAGAAAAACCAAAAGCTAACTTTATTAAAGGATCAAGAAACGCCATCAGATTTAACTAATGTAATTTATCTTATTTTCTTAACAAATATTAGAATAAGTATATTATATTAAATATTTCATATTCTTTTTTTGTAGGCCCTATATTGTGTTGAAGAGCATTGCCATCATTCTTTTTTGTAGTATGAAGTTGTCCATCCATCCAGGTTAGTCATCCAACTAATGTTTACCATATGTATTCCTTTAATAATATGATTATGATATGTTTGGATTTGTGTGAATGCAAAGGAGGTCTTGATTTTATGTTGTTGTTTAGAATATTCTTATAATCATTGATGAGTTTTTAATCATTGATGAGTTTTTATGTTCTTCTTTAATAGTATGTGGACTGTGTTTGAGATGTTATGGATGATTTGAGGCATTAATAAACCCTTAAAATGGTATATAGGTTGAAAACTTGTGATGCAGCTCCCGTGAGGCTTATTGGTAATAAATTCCACGAGTCTAGGAGTCACAGCAAGAGCTTGTTTTCTTGATTCACAAGTGTAAACAATGCCATATACCATAGTTTTGAAATCAATTGTAGGTGATTAATTCAATTGGTTAATACTCAGGGAATATTGTGTAAAGTTTAGATGTTTTGTAAACTTTGAGGAACATGAAGGATACTAACTACGGAAATACTGTTTAAAATTAACAATTTTGCAGAAATGAGTAATGTTGATAAATCTTGGGTGTATAGATGATTAACATCTAATGGTTTCATTAATCATAAGGTTGTTGAGGAAGGTGAAGCTTTTATTCATTATGCATGTTCTCAACTTGCATATATGGATGGCCCAAAGATCAGACGTCTATGTAAAAAGCGCAAACACATTCATTTCTTTCCTATTGATGAAGTGAATGGGAATTTGTTGAGAAAAGGGTTTGTTCCAAATTAATTTGAGTGGATATAACATGTGAAACCATCGATTTGTAGCACCTCAAGGGGTAATAAAGTACAATCGTTAGTGAACTTAAATGAGTTTGAAAGGAGAATTGGATTTAGAACAAATAATGTAAATGCAAATGAAAATCCTTACATACAAATAGTTTCTGATGCAGCTAGTTATACCTTTTGGGAAAATATAGAAAATCTTGAAGAAGAACCAAACCCACATGCACACCAATTTTTTGACTTACTACACTTAGCTGACTAAGAACTATGGCCAAATTGTCAGACAATGACTCAATTGTCTTCAATTGCTTGAATATTGAACATAAAGTTTGAAGGGCATATTTCTGATCGAAGTTTTGAAAAAATTCTTGGATGGTATATTGAATCATTGCCTCCTAATCATACAATGGTTGATAGTTTTTACAATATAAAAAATTTATTAAGGGTCTTTGTTTGCTTGTTAAAAAGATTGATTATTGCAAATTGGGATGTATATTGTATTGGGGAGATGATATGGAATTACAAGAGTGTAAATTTTGTGATCAATCTAGGTTCAATCCTAGAAAGTGTTCAATGAAACCTAAATTATTAACCTGGAAGTAGATGTATTATTTCCCGCTAACTCCAAGACTTCAAAGACTATATGCCTTTGATGTTACTACATCTCACATGAGATGCCATAATTGTAACATCCCCTCACCAATTGCTAGTGAACAGTGACATATGCATGCATTATACATGCACATGCATAATAGAT
>JANIIA010475920.1:0-16956 GCA_027478495.1 Erythroxylum alaternifolium | reverse complement strand
GAGCATAGCTCGACGTGCAGAACATATAGATCACGGAGCAAAGCTCTACGTGGAAGCGCTTCTAACTGGCATCTCAACTCACAACGCCTTTATCTGAACATGAATTTTATGAAATACATCAAATACTGAATATGTCATATACTCAATCTTATACAAATGCTCAGACAAAGTTCTCACAGTCATCGGACCTAAGTCCGGCATTCAACTATTATTGAGGAACGATGTCTTTCGAAATTCATAACAATTCAGGGCATTTCTAATACATCAACACATAACAAACTCCTCGGACCTTAGGTACGAAATTTAGAAATAGCACACAAATAAATCAATCATATTGGAAGTTAACAAATCAAAGTTCATACAATCAAATCAATCCTAGGAATACATCTAGGTCGACTCACAGTACGCTCCTAGAAGCTATTGCCTAGATGGTCCGGCAATGTCCGACTATTGTCTGATGTGCTCTTTTAAAATAGACAGAACACATTCAAAATTATCACCTTTTGTACAAACGTACCAAAAATATCAAAATATAGAAAGTATGCACGATGCATGTTCAATGGCAATTCCAAGGTTTCTTCATAACTTCTCTCTCTCTTATCAAAACTTATTAAAAACCATTAACATCACAATTCAATTCTTATTGGCCTCTTTCCACGGCACTCTTTCAAGTCTCACGTAAACTTAGGGAGGTGCAGTGGAGATAAGTTTATTTACAGAAGATGTATCTTTACAGATGATGCATCCTTATAGAAGATGATGAGTTACAGAAGAAGATGATGTACAGAAGAAGACGATGTCACCTAGAGGAAGCTAACGTCATCACAAAAGAAGTTTTTTGATTAGCATAACTTTTCCTAAAGATATCGGATTCAATTTTTCTTTATATGATTCGAAAGAGGACATCAAGATATACAAATTCCATGAAGACCTCAAAGGTTAATTTTATCTTCTGATGGGTCAAAAATAGGACAGAAGATATACAATGAACAGTAACATAGAAGAAGTTCGTGAATAGTAACACAGAGGAAGTTCATGAACAGTAACACAGAGGAAGTTCATGAACAGTAACACAGAGGAAGTTCATGAACAGTAACACAGACGGAGCACATGAATAGTAATACAGAGGAAGTTCATGAACAGTAATACAGACAGAGTTCATGAATAGTAACACAGAAGAAGTTCATGAACAGTAACACAGATGGAGTTCAAGAACAATAACACAGAGGAAGTTCATGAACAGTAACACAGAGGAAGTTCATGAACAGTAACACAGAACTTTCTTGACCTTTTCTGGGTCACCGCTGCGAACTTTCCAGCACAGAACATGTTTTGTTATTTTAGGCATACCTTTTTCTGTAGTTATCTAAATGGAGTGATTTTTGATTTGGAGCAAACTAGAGATATAGAGCTACAAATGTTATGATGAAATGGAGTTCTAATTCAGTCTATAAAGATTTGAAATTTTGAATGGAAGTTTAACAAAGACTGTAGTTTTAGTATAAGAATAGCCAGAAAATGTTTGTGGTATAACTTTTAGAGTACTTAATCAAATTGAATGATTTTAGTGTCATTAGAAACTTAAGACAATGAGCAACATGTTTCTAGGGGAAGTGTTATTAAACTTCTTCATTTACTTGATCAGAATGATAGTGAAAATTTGACCTGAAAGATTAAATTTTTGAAAGAGTTTTGGGTTTAAAAAGCTTAGGAAATGCATGAGTTTTGGTGAATATGTTTCCTTGGGTTCTAAATTGGAATTCCTATTGAATGGATTTTTTGATCGTTGTTAAGGGAAATCAAGGAAGGCAAGAGGAGCAAGAGAAAACACATCCTTAAGCCAATTTATTAAGCAAGGAATTCAAGGTGGGTACATGTTTATAATAGAGCACATAAGCCATTAAATTTTTTCTTTAAATCAAGAAAGTTTAATGATTTTAGTTGCATCATAAGTGTTGCATCTATTGTTTCTTGAATGAATTGAGAAATTGTTATATGTTTTCTACATGAATCATGTTGATGATTTATGAAAAGATTTTTAAAATGATTCTTTTTGAAAAGATACAAGTTTATGAAAACATGTTTTAGAAATACTTCATGTTTATGAAAAGCAAGTTTTCAAGAATTTCCACTTTTGGCAACAAGTTTGGAAGATATGAATTGCATATTATGTGAGTTTGTGGTGGTCCACCAAGTAAGTCAAGTGCACTTTGACAAAAAGGCTTCTTCTGCCTGCCCGCTAGTGGCATGGAGCTCCTTCATAAACTCTCATAAGTTCACGGCTAAGCAAGACCATTAAGTGGGATTACAATAGTACGTTCTGTTCACAGCCACATAAGACCCTTATGGGAAATGTGTAGTACGTTCTGTTTTAGATCCACCCAAACTATTCTGATGTACTTAGGTGCTCATGATGTGTTTGACAAGATGGATGCATACATGATTTATACTATTGAGAATTGTTTGACAATTTGAGAATTTCATGAAATAAGTTTTGATTTTTAAATGTGGAATTACTATGGTTATGAAAAGGTTCAATGAAAATGAGTTTTTTTTAAAAAAGGGTTTTTTCTTATTTCTAGATTATAAACTTGTTACCTACGAGCTTCAAGCTCAACCCCTCCTATTCCATCCCATCTTCAGGTGAAGAACATGATATCGAGTGAAAGAGGGTCAAGGCATCACTTCAAGTTGCATATTTTTGTATCTTAAGCTAGATTATGTAACAATAAGGCTTTTAGTTATATTTTGAATATTATTAGTTCAAGTATCTTATGTATTTTAGGATTATGAGATATGGATGTATTGTGGTTTGAAATATCATTACGACTTTGTAAAAGTTCTTATCTTTTGATGTTAATGAATTATGAATTATGTATGGATGCCATTAAGTGGAAATGTGAATTTGTGTATGGGTAAGGTTGAATTGAAATTAGGGATATTTGAGGAAGTAATTGATTTGAGATTATGAATTTTTGAACAGGAATTGTGGTTACATATAAGTCAGATGTTTTTATTGGATTAAACTCACGTTTTATGATATTCTGGATAGTTGGGCTCTGAAAATAGGGTTTAACAGTAACTCCTTAACTTCTTAATTCATGAATCCAATTATGCTATAACCACATCCAACTTTTGGTGGTTAGATGATAGAGCGTTTAATTGAGTTCCCTCTATAATGCAGGGGTTCATATCCAAGATAAAGCTAACTAAAGAGAAGGAGACACTAATGGTTGACAATAACAAAGAAACGAATGTAATATCTATAAGGGATGTGTATACTGAACCTTACTATAAGGTTAATTTTAATATGTGATCTTTGTATCAATTTTTGACAAAGAAGGTTAACGTTTTGTAATTAATGCTTTTATTGTGCAATTGTTATTTAATGCAAAACTTAATGGTACAACTTTCTTATCATATAGTTTGTATAGAATGTGTCTTACCCTGAATTAAATATATGCTTCTTTGTATCTTTTCAAACAAGTCAAGAAAGTCGACCCTGATAAAGGATAAGCCATATATGTTGTGGCATGAAGGTTAAACCCCATTTCTAGAGCTCAAGTTGAGAGATTGATTAAGGAAAACATTCTCTCAATTTTAGATTATGATGATCTAGAAACATATGTTAACTGTAGAAGGGGTAAGTTAACTAAAATAAGGAAAAGGGGTTAACTCATGTTTCTGGCTTATTAAGTCTGATACATATAGATATCAGAAGGCTTTATATAGTTACATTGTGAAATTTTAAATGTATTCTGACATTTGTTGATGATTATTCCTATTACAGTTTATGTGTTTTTGCTTAAAGACTGAAGGTGGAGAACCAATTAGGAAAATCCATGAAAATAGTCAGATCTGACCACGAAGGAGGGTATCATGGCAAGCATGGTGCTTAAGGGCATGAAAATGTCCATTTTCTAGATATATGGAATCAATTGGAATGGTGACGCAGTTCACTATGTTAGGTAGTCTTGAGCAAAATAATATATTGCCAAAAGGCGTAACCGCACCCTAAAGGACATGAATAAATCAATACAGAACAGGACTAATCTACCTAATTATCTAAAAGGGTGGAAATCCAGCCTTACACACTTTCGTGTATAGGGCTGCCCTACTGAGGTAATATAATACTTATGAAAACAAATTGAATGATCGTTCCGCTCATTGCTATTTAGTCAAATATCCTGACCACTTTAAAGGCTATAGATTTTATTGTAGAGAAGGAAGAATCAGAATAATGGAATCACAAATAGTTAAGTTTTTGGAATATGATGTCGATGATGATGGTGGGCCCTTTAACCCTTCAGATGATAGTAGGATGGATGCTACATTTATTACGTACCCGCCACTTATACAGTTAGATCCGTTAGATCTAGGTTTTAGTACTGTGCCTGTACAAGAACAAAATCCCATACCTATACATATAGAGGTTCCTAGGGTGTAAAAAGCAATGAAATTGTGTACATTAAAGTGAGATGACTTCCTATCCCATCTGATTGCATAATCTATTTAGTGAACAGGATTATGATGTTAGACATGTCATGGATCCATTTACTTATACATACGTTGTTTTTGGACTCAATGCGGATTTTTGGTGAGATGCAATGAATGATAAGATGCAATCCATAAAGCATAATAAGGTATGGGAGTTGGTTGATTTGTCACATAATTGCAAACTGATCAGTTGTAAATGAATTTGAAAGACCAAAAGGACTTAGGATAAAGTTCAGCGATTTAGGGCTAGCTCAGTTGCTAGAGGGTTCACTCAGAGAGAAAGGTTTGACTTTATTGTTACCTTCTCTTTCATATCCTTGTAGGATACATTTTGAGTGATTATGGCAATTGTAGCTCATGATGATATAGGGTTACATCAGATGGCTGTCAAAACCGCTCTCCTAAATAAAGACCTTTATGAAGAGGTCTATATGGAACAACTTGAAGGATTTCAGGATCCAAATAGAATTGACATGACTTTTATGTTAAGCAAATCAATAAATGGTTAACATCAAACCTCCAAAAAGTGGTAACTTACATTTGATGAGGTTTTGACCTCTTTTGGCTGCATGGAAAATAAAGTTAAAAGATGTTTGTATCACAAGGTGATAAGTTATCATTTTTGGGCTAACTTTGGATATAAATCTCTTTAATGTGTTGAAATTTTTATTTAACATTAATGGACTTGTTTCTTAGTAGTTATCAAGTGATTTTTAACACATAGGAGATGAATTTAAATTAAAAAGATGTAAGAAAAGAAAAGACAATTCGAATTTCTAGCTGACAGAAAAGTTTTGACCAAGTGTGGGAACATGTAAAAGAAAAGTTTATCACCAGAGTCTGCTTTGAAAATAGATTCAATAGACTTAAGATTCTATTTTGGGAATTAAGTTGTTTTCTTTATATGGGGATCTGCTAACTGATTTCGTAGGGAAGTGTATATGATAAAATAACTTTAAAAAGGGAGGACGGCCACCCCCTTTAGACATCTTATCTTTCACATTCTTGTTTGGTTGTTTGGAGAGGTTTTCATTTTTCTAGAAGGGGAAAAGATAGAGACCAGATGTTCAGCTATTCTTCTGTCAAATTTTATTACTATTATGAGTAGATAAATCCTGCTTCTTGGTTGAAAGAAACCAATGTTATCATCTCGTATGTGTGAGATTTTCTAAATAAAGTTTATTACATTGACTAATATTAAGTGTCTTTCATATTACTTTCATGATTGAATTGATTGATCTCTAGGGTGCGCAATTAGGAATTGGTTGATTTAATTTATAGCCAGATTAGTAGGATTAGATGTTCAGTTTTGCTAATCCAAAGTGGCAATTAGGATTACCATCTTTTACGTTAAGGATTGGAAATTCTAAGAAAGATATTTATCTAGACTAAATATATATTGTTTGTGTATTATCTTCCTTACTGATTCTCTTAGTTCTTAAAGCTATTAATTAATCAAACTTAAGATCATATCTAAGTTGTTGGTTAATAAGAGTGATTAAAATACATGTTTATATTCATTTAATCCTAAGAGAGAACACCATTCAATGAGTACTTATTAATGGACTTAATTTTGCATCGATGATCTATACTAGTTTGATAACATAGGTGACCCAAAACTAGGTTTGTTTGTTAATTTTCCAGATCTGATTATTTTTGTTTATCTCTATTTTTTTCCAATTTTAATTTTTTTGTTTTAACTCATGAAACACTTACCAACAGATTCCTGGTGGGAACTATCTCAACTCTTCACTAACTACATATTTCATTATTTGAGTTGGTATTAATTTAGTTGCAGGCGACAACATTTTCAAATTTTGGTACTGTTGTCGAGGAACTGTTACGATATATTTATGTTACACGAGTAGACAAAATAACATAGCTAATATTAGATTCAGAGATAGAAAGATAGCCAAGAAGTTATGGAAACAGACAAAACAGAGACAACAAGTGCAAAAGAAAAAAAAGATGGCTGCAAATCGTACCCTTCGTAAATTAGTTGCCCGTACAGACACTCAACAGCCCCATTGCTTCAATTTTTCAAATTTAGGGGACAATATTACATTTGAATTAAAGTTTAGGCTGATTCATATATTTCCAATTTTTCGAGATTTACCAGGAGAGGATCCCTATAAGCATTTGAAGGAATTTGATGTGGTTTGTATGGGCATGAAGCTAAGGAATGTGACTGAGGAGAAAATCAAATTAATAGCCTTCCCATTTTCTCTCAAAGATGATGCTTACGATTGGTTGTATTACTCTACTGGTAAAAATGTGCAGACATGGGCTAAAATGAAGAGATTATTCTTTGAAAAATATTTTCCAGCATCAAGAGCTACCAATATTAGAAAAGAAATTTGTGGCATCTGATAACATACAGGTGAGACAGTATATGAATATTGGAAAAGGTTCAAGAAACTTTGTTCGAGCTGCCCCCATCACCAAATAAATGATCAACTGTTGATTCAATACTTTTATGAAGGTCTTTTCTTATAGATAGGAGTATGATTGATACTGCAAGTGGTGGAGCTTTGGTTGAAAAAACATCGATAGCTGCAAGAGATTTGATAGCAAACATGGCTTCCAATACACAACAATTTAAGATACGTTCTGGCCATAGTTCAAAGCAAGTGAATGAGGTGAATATGCCAACGTTAGAGAAAAGATTAGACGATCTTACACCTTTGTTGCAGCATCTCACTGTCACAAAGAAAGAAGAAGCAAAGGCATGTGAAATATGTTTAATGTTGGGACACTCCACTAATGCATACCCGATTTTGCAAGAATAAAGTGCAGAACAAATCAATGTCGTGGGAGGATTTGCTGGGAAAATTTAAAGGAAATATGATCTATTCTCTAACACCAATAATCTGGGTTGGCATAACCATCCAAATCTGCTTTATGGAAACTCTCAAGGACAATAAGCTACCTCAAATTTCTAGCAATATAGGCAACCCTATATTCTTAGACAACATCAACAAATGGCACTCAATTTTAAAGGTAAGTCCTCTTTACAAGATATCGTTAAATCTTTGGCCACCAACACCATGACATTTCAGCAAGATACATTACAAAAAATTTATAAAATCTGCGACATTTTATTGATAAAACGTCACGAATTGTACAGATTTAAATTTTTCGCAACGTTTTACAAAAACGTTACAAATTTGTGATACTTTGTGAGACATTTTACGAAGAAAACGTCGTGGAATAAAAACCGCGAAGTTTTTTTAAAGAAAACGTCACATAAGAGTAAGCTAAATCATTCTTTTACAGGAGCAAGTCTTTTGGGTTTTTTTGTTTTCTGAAAACCATCTACCGCTTCCGCTCCCCCTTCCCCCCACTTTTTGGTTTTACCGCCGATAGCTAGAGGTACGTCATTGTTAGCTTCCAAATGTCTCTCCCTTTTCTTCGATTTAAGCTATAAGCTTCATTTTCTATAATACCCATTAAGAAAAGGAGAGTCTGTGTTTGGATAGGGTTTGTTTCGTAGAGATATGGCTTCTAACGGTCCCAAACAACACACCAGCTATGGTTTCTTTGCCTCCATTGCTTCCAGTACCTTTACCACAAACCTTAATTAAAGTTAAAAAGTAAAAAAAGCGAAAAGTTGGGACGTTGATTTTGCGCGAAGAAGTAGAACGTAGAGAAAGGAAAATTCTAGAAACAGAAGCCACTCCCTCCTTCTTTCTTCCCATCTGCCATCGCTCTTTTGCTATTTAATCACAAGTTTGACTTAAGTTTTGGCTTCTTCTCCTATTCTCTCTCTCAATTAGCGATTATAGGTTTGTTTCTCTGGTCTTGTGTGCTTCTCTTTCGTTCTCTTATTAATTATGGCGTGTATTTGGTAATTTAGTTTTAGGTTGTTTGTTCGTTACGTGTGGTGTGTTAGGTGATTTGGATTTCAAATTTTTTAGAGGATGGCTTCCAAACGCATCTTGAAGGAGCTCAAAGATTTGTAGAAAGATCCTCCAACATCTTGCAGTGCCGGTATTCTTCAAGGATCTTTAGATTCTTTTTGATTTTATGATATTCCTTTTTATGTTTACGTGGAATCTATGCGGGCTAATTATAATTTGCTGTTAGGTTTGGTTGCTGAGGATATGTTTCATTGGCAAGCAACAATCATGGGACCTGCAGATAACCCATATGTTGGAGGTGTCTTTTTGGTTTCTATTCACTTCCCTCTCGATTACCCCTTTAAGCCTCCCAAGGTACTTATTAATTTTATGCATTGCTTCCAAAGGATCGATGTCCATCCTTATTTTTTTGGTAAAAACAGCTAAGCCAGCATTGAGCAAAGTTGAAGTTCTTGAGAGACATGTATATAACAACCACACATTGGTCCAGGTAAGCCCTTCACCATAATAAATCTAAGGATTTCTTCTGGAAATTTCTAGAAATATGAGGGTTGGGGCTCCTATTCTTTCCTGAAGATTCAAATATGCTTTATCCTGTTTCAACAGGTTGAGATTGAGTCAGGAAGGCCACAGTAGATCCGGATTCATCTCTCTTTCATAGGACATTCTTTACTAGGTATGTTGTGAAGTATTTGTTAGTATGAAGAAAATTTAGGTGACATATGCAACTTACATCTGCAGACACCGTGATTCTTCATAATTATGAACTTTATCTTTTTGCGAGCATTAATTGCTTTCATGTTAGACATGCTTACTCAAGTCACATTGCAGATGAGAGATTTGACTACCTTATATTCCTAATATTACCTTAATGAGTTTACAGTTGCTTTGCGATGGGAATGCAGATCAGTTGAGGTCTGACACTCCTTAGGATATAAATATAACTGTTACCAATGTTTATCGTCATGTCTCCTCTAGTACATTCCTAGATTTATCATCATGTTCCCTCTAAAAAATTGTATTGTGAAAGCTACAGTGGTTATAGCCAAGACTTCTTAGTCAACAGTAGCATATAATCTACTTCTTTATGTACTTACTAGCCATGTAAGTACCCCACTTCTTGTCAATGTTAAATATCAGATGATGATATTGCAGGGGCTTAATCCCAAATATTTAAATAGTGTTAAAACTGAACATTTGACCAGTAATTAAATGGTTTTCAAAGTTGATCCTACAACTTAAATGATATGCTGCAAGAATATTTTATCCATTTGGTTTATCACAAATGTCAGTGCAGGTTCTTGGAGTTACGTGGTACCTGGCATCCATTCAACGACAGCATGAGTGCTAGAAGCAACAGTGTATGAAGGAGAGGAATGACACATACTCTCCTTCTTGTGACATTATGTTTCTGGATTGTAGTAATAAGGATGATCCTGGATTGCATTCTTTGATCGATTGTAGTAATAACTATCAATTATGTTAGTTGGTTTGGTAATATGAAGATGCAAGCAAGCACATGGAAATTAAGCTTCTTTAATAAATACAAGATCTTTGGTTCTGAATTTTTAATTTTGATTTTCATGGTTAGGTGTTTGTGGCAATGCAAGCGATATATATATTGTGGGCATGGCTAATAGAGGGCAGACCATGAGCTACAATCTCCACTTTGTTCATGTTCACTTGCCATGGAATTCTTGGTTACTCCATACAACTTCCGCTTCCTGTGGTACACTGTTAACATGTTCTGCATTTTCTTCGACTATAACTTCCAACTTCCACTAAAAATCATTGCTTCTTATGAAACTTTTTCCATCTTGCTTACTACTATATCAAGTCTCATATTAATGCTTGACGAAGAAATGGAATGATCGAATCCCATCTTGGCAATACACATGAGCTAGAATATTAATTGTTAGGAGCTGTATAAAAGTCATTTCCTTTTATCACAACTTCTAAATGGCAGTGATTTTTTCTAGTTTTTGGTGTCATTCTCAGGAATTTCTGGGGTCAGGAGTGGACTTTCTAGTGTGGAATGTATCGTTCTTTCTATTCTTTTCCGGACATATTGTCGGAGCAGTGATTGCATCACTTAACATGAGGAGAGAACATAGGTGGGAAATGACATGGACATTTGATTTGCTCAATGTTCTTCAAGTCATTAGGTTGCTAGGCAGAAAGGGTCACTACACGATTGACTTAGCTGCAGGTGTAGGTGCTGGCATAATCTTTGATTCACTAGGTGGGAAATACGAAGAGAGCAAGAAAAAGGATGCAACGAGTAACACTAGCAATGAGGCGTTATTTAGGTGAAAGCTAAAAGAAAGCAGTATCACGCCAACCTTTGTAAATAATTATGTCAAAGAAAACGTCAACTTTTTTGTTTCTGTCTGGTTGTTATAAAATTAACCTGTGATAGTGGGTAGGGGTGGGAATGAAGCAAACAACTCAAGGGTCTTCACTTTGTGTATAATTCATCATGAAACTACTGTACACAATTAAGCAAAGGCCACTTATGCAGCTTATTAATAATATTGTTATACTTTGCCCATCTATAATTCATTGGCTTTACTTTTCCTATTAAAAAGATTCATTTGGAAAAGAATACGACTGATAAAACTTGAAGTGCTTTTAAAGAAAAAGGGTCTTGAAAAGATGCACGCAAAGTTAAATGCATGCGTCGAAATGGTACTTGCAAAGTTAAACAATTTATTAAATTAAATTTTTTAATTTAATAAAAATTGATTATTAAATTAAATTTATTTTTAAAAAATGAAAAAAATAAATAAAAGAAAAACGTCACAGAATGCTTTCCGTGACATTTTCGCAGAAAGCATTCCGTGACAGTTTTCAGACAAACGTCACAAAAAAACTGACTTTCTGCAACGTTCTCAGAAAACGTCGCGGAATGTGACTTTTCATGACGTTTCCAAAAAAGTCGCGAAAAGTCCAATCTTTTCGTGACTTTTTTAAAAACGTCGCAGAATGTCAATGCTTTCTGTGACATTTTTCTAAAAATGTTGCAAAAACCTTTTGCCTACATCACATTCTGCGACGTTTTTTGTGACATTTTTTTAAATGTCTCAAATAGGATTCTTTGACGTTTTTTAAACGTTGCCAATTGTGCTATTTTCTTGTAGTGATACTTAAGCTAGTATTCAAAATCTTGAAAATCAATTAAGCTAAATGGCAACAACTATTAATCGTTTAGAGGCATAAAATTTTGGAAAATTTCCTGCTCAAACATAAATCAATCCCAAGCAAAGTGCCAAAGCTGTCATGTTATGGAGTGGTAAAGAACTGAGGGAACCTTCTCCAAAAATCTCCAAGAGGGAAATCGAAGAAGAGGCAAGAAAGGAAGTACCTGACCAGCCAAAAAAGTAAAAAGGAGAAAAAATTACATTCAAATATGCAGAAATTTGTTGTGCCACCCCTTTTTCCTAGTCGATTCGCTAAAGCAAAGAAAGAGGAGTAAGAGAAAGAGATATTGGAGACTTTCAAAAAATTTCAGGTAAATATTCCTTTACTTGATGCCATTAAACAAATTCCTTGTTATGCTAAATTTCTAAAGGAGCTCTGCACTTCAAAACGGAAATTAAAATTTGATGAGAAAGTACAATTAGGAGAGAATGTATCTGCAATACTTTAGAAAAAAAGCTACCACCTAAATATCAAGACCTAGGTATGTTCACTATCCCTGTAAAATTGGTGATTTAAGAATTGAAAATGCTATGTTAGATTTGGTTGCATCAATAAATGTCATACCTTATGATGTTTACAAGTACTTAAATATGGGGCCTTCAAAGAAACTAATGTAGTGATTCAATTAATGGGTCATTCAAATGTTTATCCAAAGGGCGTGTTAAAGGATATTTTGGTTCAAGTAGGTGAAATGCTTTTTCCAACTGATTTTTACATTTTTCATATAGGTAGTTAGGATGTATCATCTTCAACTCTAATTTTATTTAGAAGGTCGTTTTTTGAAAACCACGAGAACAAAAATTGATGTTCATGATGGGTCGTTGACTATGGAATTTGATGGTGAATTAATTATATTCAATATATACAATGCCATGAAATTTTTCAGATGATGAATAACCTATTATTTTGTGGATTTTATTGACAATTGGGTGCAGAAAAATTCTTCCTTAAATGGAAAAGATGAACATGAGATAATCCTTGAAATTGGAGATTCGTTATAGTGGCAGTCACTAACAGAGATGTTAGTTCCTAACAACGAACTTGAAGCCATGTTTTGCAAATTAGAGAAAACCAAACAAATGGTGAACCAATTACCCTATATGGAGTTGTCCCAAAACAACTCAAAGTTATTGACCTCGTTGATTCAACCACCCACATTGGAGCTAAAGAATTTGCCTAACCATCTAATATACATATTTTTAGGTGGGCAAGGTATGTTACCTATTATTATCTCAAATAAGCTCACTCCTTTGTAGGAAGAACAATTGATTAAGGTGCTAAGACAACACAAAGAAGCCATCGGGTGGACAATAGCTGATTTAAAAGGCATTAGTCCCACCATTTGTATGCACCTAATTTTGATTGAAGATGAAGCCAAGGAGGTAAGACAACCTCAACGTCGTTTAAGTCCACCCATAATGGAGGTGGTGAAAAAGGAAATCTTGAAGCTTCTTGATGCTGGAATTATCTATCCCATTTCATATAGCAATTGGGTAAGTCCAGTCCAAGTAATACCAAAGAAAACTGGGGTAACCGTAATAGAAAATAGTGATAGTGAGTTGATACCCACGCATGTTCAAAATGGGTGGAGCGTTTGCATAGATTATAGTAAGCTAAATTTGGTTACTAGAAAAGATCATTTTTTACTTCCATTTATTGATTAAATGCTTGAAAGACTTACAAGTAAATCTCACAATTGTTGTTTAGATGGTTATTCAGGTTATCATCAAATTTTGGTTGCACCAAAAGACTAAGAGAAAATAACTTTCACATGCTATTCGACACCTTTTCCTATTGAAGAATGTCATTTAGATTGAGTAATGCACCAGCAACATTTCAAACGTGTATGGTAAGTATTTTCTCTAATTTTATGGAAGATTGTATGGAAGTTTTCATAGATGACTTTATAGTTTATGGAGAATCTTTTAAAACATACATTATCAACCTTGAGAAAGTGCTTAAATGTTGCATTGATACTAATTTGGTTTTGAATTATGAAAAATATCATTTCATGGTTGATCAAGGTATAATTTTGGGTCATACAGTCTCTTCTAAGGGAATTGAGATTGATAAGGCTAAGATAAATGTTATAAGATCTTTACCTTACTCCGCGACTGTGTAGGAAGTTCGCTCTTTTCTTGATCATGAAGGATTATATCAGTGATTTATTAAAAAATTTTCGAAGATTGCTCAACCTATATGTAGACTACTCCAAAAAGATGTTAAATTTGATTTTGATGAGCCATACAAAATTGCATTTGATGAACTAAAGGAAAGACTCACTACAATGCCAATAATTCAGCCACCAAAGTCAAGCATTCCCTTTCAATTAATGTGTAATGCATCTAATTATATAGTTGGAGTAGTTTTGGGTCAAAAAGTGGACAAAGTAACTCGTGTAATTTACTATGCCTCCATGACACTTAATGACACTCAGAAGAATTATTCCACGATGGAGAAAGAATTCTTGGCTATAGTTTTTAGGTTGGAAAATTTTGGGTCTTACCGATGGGATACACGAGTGATCATTTATTCAGACCATGCAACTCTAAAATATTTGGTAACTAAGAAAGAACCAAAACTAAGGTTGATTTGTTAGATTTTACTCCTACAAGAATTTGAGTTGGAAACGCACGACAAGAAGGGAGCTTAAAATTAGGTGGCTGATCATTTTAGCAGGATCACTCCAACCAATACATTTGATGTTTATCACTCTAACCAATACATTTGATGTTTTCGAAGATGAATTTCCAGATGAAATTCTCTTTGCAATCCAATAGGTTATTCTATGGTATGCAAATATAGTAAATTTCTTGGTGACTAAGTCTTTACCTAATGATTTATCTAGAGCTTAAAAGGATAAAATTAAATGAGAGGCTAAATATTACATATGGGATGAACTTAATCTTTGGAAATTTTATGCTGATCAAATTATTAGAATGTGAATTGCAGATGATGAAATTCCTTCCATATTAAATTTTTTCCATTCATTTGTTTGTGGGGGACACTTTGGCCCCAAAAGAATAGCTCGTAAAATTCTTAAATGTGGTTTATTTTGGCCCAAATTATTTTATCATACTTGCATGTTTTGTAAATCTTACGATCATTGCCAAAGAAAAGGTAGTCTGGAACGAAGAGAATAAATGCCACTTACAAATATCCTAATATGTGAAATTTTTGATATATGGGGAATTGACTTATGGGTCCTTTTCCTTCATCTTTTGGTAAGACTTATATCATTTTAGCTATGGATTATGTGTCAAAGTGGATAAAAGCGAAAGCTACTCATACAGATGATGCTAAGGTTGTAGTCAATTTTGTCAAATATAACATTTTTGGTCAGGTATGGAATACCTTCAACTATGATTAGCCATAGGGGAACTCATTTTTGCAATAAAATTATGTTTCATATCGTATTTCGATTGCATATCATCCGCAGATGAGTGGGCAAGTTGAAATCTCCAATTGGGAAATTAAAGCAATTTTGAAAAACGTGGTGAATCCGAACAGAAAAGATTGGAGTTTACGTTTGGATGATGCCTTGTGGGCATATTGAACTGCTTACAAAACTCCAATAGGCATGTCACCGTACAGGTTAGTTTTTAGTAAACCTTGTCATTTGCTTGTGGAAATAAAACATAGAGCTAGTAATAATAGGAGGTTGCAATTGCAAGAATTAGAAGAGATTCATAATGAGGCTTATGAAAATGCAAAAATTTATAAGGACAAAACTAAAGATTTTCATCACAAAATGATTTTAAGGAAGAAATTTTTAGCGGGATAAAAAGTTCTTTATTATTCAAAGCTTAAGTTATTTATAAGAAAATTACAATCTCACTGGCTCAGACCATTTATTATTACTAATGTATTTTCTCATGATGCAGTAGAAATTTAAAGTTTAGACACTTCCAATGTGTTTAAGGTTAATGGACACCGCTTGAAACCATACTATGAGAATTCTCCAGTCAAGAATGTAGAAGAGATAGAACTAGTAGCCCCAATCTATCTCTGATCAGGTAAGTCCATAAACATGTTCAGTTAACGACTTAAAAGAAGCGCATTTAGGGGCAACCCAAAAAATTTCATATTCAATTTTATTTCTATTTCTCATTATTTCTTAATTTTTTAATTTGTTTAATTTGTTTTGCTTTCAGGTGTCAATTTTATTCCATTCCCGTTATTATTTTTACATGTCAATATTTCAATTCTAGTTTAATTAAAAATGAAAAAAATTCCTACCCACTACAATTTCAACCTTTCCATTTTCCTTTACCCACTCAAATTTCAACCACCCGCTACAAATCTATCCCATACCCATACCATTCCAATGAAAACCTATAAAACCTTTACCCTCCTTAGCACCGTAATGAACGCCACCTACTATTCCACATTTTCATTGGCTTTGTGCTCTTATTTTGGTGATTTCAGATCTATCAAATTCTAGAGCTTGGGACCATGCCATACAAGAAGAGTGTCTCATGCCAGTTAGCTTCACCAATCCCGGCATTGGTTAACACCTATCCTTTATCGGATACCACAACTGCAACGTTGACTCCTCCATTCTGATCTCTAAAATAACACAAGGCATTACAACTAGAAATCGAACTCGAAAAGATAAGCAATCGAAAGGAGAAGCCAATGGAACTCAAAAAGTAGGGATTTCACTACTTTTCAACTACCAGAGGATAATCAGAAATTTCAACAATTGAGCCAATGAAAATTTTACTCATGTAAGTATGTTATAATTGATACTCTTGATGCTTTACAAATTTGTAATTCCTTTGAGCAATTGGTTGGGCAAAATTTGTTGGATTGCATTTGTTAAAGTTGACTATCCTACTTATATTGAATTGACATGCGAATTTTATAGCTCCTTTCAATTTAATTCCAATGAAGAATTCGACTTGTTTACTAAAAGAATTATTGAATTTAGACTTATGGGCTAGGAATTTGTGTTATCTATTGCTGACTTTAACGTTGCTATAGGTTTTATATCAACTGATGAAATTAAGAATGAACCATTTATAAGTTCCAACTATGATTATCATACTGATTTTCATACCCCTGAACTGTGGACTCAATGGTCTTTCGATCCTTAACCATATAATGCCAGTGCATTTAAGAGCTTATATTTAAAAATCCTATTTTCAAAATCATACGTCGACTCTTAGTGTACAATTTTCCAAGGTGACGAGATTCTACTGGTACATTTTCTAAGGCTGAATTTTATTTTTTATGGTGTATGGACAAACAAATTTTTGTTAATTTGGGTTTTTAGTTTCTAACTCAATTTCAATCTAAGTTAAATAACAAATCCAAACCATTAATATTATGTAACCCCCCATTACCCTAGAGTACGTCCCGGAACGCCCGTAGGTCATTCCATCACATATCCCAA
>JANIIA010475870.1:0-16964 GCA_027478495.1 Erythroxylum alaternifolium | reverse complement strand
CAACTGCATGAGCATGAGATGTGTTAATTTACCACACCCGGACCCGTTTCTTTGGTCCGACCCGTTCGCTGGGAAACAGGATGTTACAGCAAGATCGTTAAAAAGGCATATTTCTCTCTGAAAGAAAATATGTATTGGATTTACTGTTAAAAGTAAGACTATTGGAATGCAAGCTAGTAGACACTCCGATATTTCAAAATCATGGACTTGGGATGAGTTTAGGCCAAGTATCAGTCGATAAAGAAAGATACCAAAGGCTAACAGGTAAGCTTATTTATTTGTCCCATACTCGCCTAAATATTGCCTATGTTGTGAGCACAATAAGCTAGTTCATGCACTGTCTAAGAGAAAACCATATGGGTGCTACAATTCAAATTCTTCGTCATCTAAAAGGTTCACCAGGAAAAGGGTTAATGTTCACTAAGATTGGCCATTTAAGCATTGAAGGAAACACAGATGAAGATTGGGTAGGGAATATTATGGATAAAACATCCACTTTAGGCTACTTCATTTTAGTGGGAGGAAATTTAATCATATGGAGAATCAAGAAGCAAAAGGTGGTAGCATTGTCCAATGCTGAAGCTGAATTAAGAGGAATGACTAAAGGATTGTTTGAACTTATATGACTTTGAAGGCTGTTAATGGAGATTGGATTTGGTCCTACCTCTAAAATGAATATGTTATATGACAAAAAGGCAGCCATTAAGATATCTCAAAACCTTGTCTAACATGATCGTACCAAACACGTAGAAGTGGATACTCATTTCATAAAACAAAACCTGGAGCAAAAAATCATTCAATTTCTAATTTAGGCAGCCATTAAGATATCTCACAACCCTGTCCAACATGATTGTACCAAACACGTAGAAGTGGATACTCATTTCATAAAACAAAACCTGGAGGAAAAAATCATTCAATTTTCATTCATTAAATTGGCATATATGCTTACCAAGGTAGTGTCCAGTAGGCAATTTCATGACCCACAAAACAAGTTGGGTGTTTGAGATATCTATGCTCCAACTTAAAGGGGAGTGTCAACATAAGTCATTAATGTTTGTTATTAGGAAAGAAAACAGAGTTGTACAAATCGATTAGATTACAGAGTTGTTAGCTGTAAAATCCCTTAGCTTAGGCGAAAATATAAAATCCTCTTCACTTCTGTAAATATAGGGAAAAATATAATGGAAGGTATCACTATTATTACTCTCTGACACATTCTGTTGAAACTGAGATACAACTTTAAAAAAATGAAGTAAGGTAAAGGCTAGATGTTTGAAGAATCGCAGAATAATTATGTAAGCATGAAATTTTGTTTAGTTTTAAGTTTATTTTTTTATGAATTATTAACTAATAATATTTGAATTAAATATTGATTTTGTTTTTGAAATTTTAGAATAAGATGTAGGAGTTGTTGCAAAGATCATTGCTTGATGGAAATGAGTTAAATGTAGATGAGATTTGTAACAACATGCTTGGTATAAGATCTGGCTACATCAAAGGTCTTAGGTTAGACCCTAAGTCAACTGCTCCATCCTCATCAAGACCAGCATATGTTAATCGTCTTCAAGAGGAGAACCAGTCGCTTAAGGCTAAATTAGAAAGTAATGAACAAAAGTTAGACCTTAATGAATGAAAGTTGACCAAGCTTGAAAAGATGGTCAAACAAATACTTGACCCAAATTATGTAAGTAGTAGTGACGATGAAAATGATTCTTAGTTTGTATATAAGTATTTTTGTTAACGTTTGTAATTAACATTTAATGATATTTAATTGTTTATATAAAATGCTTCTAATCTAACTATTTTATTTTTTAATAATAAATTATAAAACAAAAAATTAAATATTACAAACAATAATATGGATTAAAAATGTGACCAATAATTATAATTAACATGATAAATTTGTAGCAATAATGTTTACTAAAAAATAAAAAAACGTAGTTAAAAAGATTTGGCTATGTTTTTAAAATTGTCAATAAAACTTTTCAACTACGTTTTAGGAAACACTGCCCATAACTTTTGACTACGTTTTATTAAATGTAGCTAAAAATTTTTACTACAAAAATCCAATCGTCACAAATTATGTTTTGCGACGATAAAAATTTCGTCATTAAAATTTATTACCTACGGTTATTGTAACATAACTAATAACATTTAGCCACGAAAAAATAATAAAATATCATTGACGACAATTCTGTGTATCGTCACCAATCTCTTTTTGCTACGTACTCAGCTCATTGGCAAATATAATTTGCGACAATTTTGTAAAAAAGTTGCCTATAGTATTTTGCTACTAGGATTTTACGATGATTTATTATTGTCGCTAAATATTATCAGCGATGAATTAGTTACTTTTAGTGACCAAAATTTTCATTGTTAAAAGTCCATCCAGTTGTAATGACAGTTGGTTAAGAATACGAATACTGCATAAATTACTATAGTAATTCTTTAGAACAACAGATTATGTTTCTAAACACTGTAACCATGAAACCAATTCGTATGGACACTGTAGATGAACAATTTGCTATATGAAAAAATTGCCAAATCCTTATTTTGATAGAGAACAATATTAAAAGAAAATAAGACTACATCTTTCCTTTCTAAAACAAGATCTGAAAGTGGCTGAGCAGCTTCCTAGGTTATGATATTTGTCATAATTGACAATAAATCATTAATCAAACTCGGCTGATGGTATTCCCTATTGACAAGCAATAAAAGCAATTGCAAGTCATATCTTAAGCTTTAAATATGTAAAAAGCATATAAAACAAAAGAGTCGTAATAGTAAGTCAAAGGAAAGAACCTAGATTACAGAAAGGCAACAATCAAACTGTGTAGTTAAGTTTAATCAAGTTAGTGAAATAATAATTAGTATATATATAATATACCACAAGCTCAAAAACAAATGTATGAATAATAATTAGTAATTGGGCAGTCCCCCAAGTTAACCAACGAATCATCGGAACTAAACGTAACACGTGTACAACAGAAACAAAGAAATATGGCTACCTCATAACAAAGAAAAAGGTAATGAACATTTTTAGAATTAGATCAACATTATACTGTGCAACAATCTACAATATATTAGCCCTTTTGGAGAAGTAGGGACTATTGGTATCATCAAGCTCCGCAAATTCAATGAGGAGAACCTTAAATATATCCTATCACAGAAGAAGTGCTCGCATTAGTTGCAATAGAAGAAATGAATGTGTAGTTATTATGAAGAAATAATTATGTAGGAATCTAGATTTTCAAAGACGTAGGAGGGAGGGGTTGTTGAATTTGTGATAAAGCATGATGCAGCTCAAAGTATTTGGACCCAACAAGCTCAGGACCAGCCCAAATGCAGATTAAGTCCAAGGACCCAGACCCAGACCCAAAACAATTAAGCTTATAATTTAGTTACTATCTTGAATTTTATTGCTAGGATATGTTACTGTAACTATGAGGTACGTAGTTGGTTAAGAACCAAAATCTTAGTAAGCCCCACTACAAAGGAGTGTATTGACCAATGGGTTGTTTATGGAATAACAAACTCTCATTTTTCCCTTCTCTCTTCTTCTTCTCTTTCTCTTTCTTTGCTTTCTTTGCAATTTATGATCTCATACTTGCTATAATATTGGTTCTTAGTTAAAATTAGAGTGAGCTCCCTAAGTAATCCAAAATTTGGGCATCATTATTGGTATCAGAGCTACCAGTTCTCGGACCTAATGGCTGAGGGGACGTGGTTTAAACAGTTAGAGGAACAAAAAACACAACTCATCAAAGAATTCTTAGAGCAGTTGGCATTAGAAACCCAATCATCCTGTAACACCCCATTACCATAGGGTACGCACCGGGACACCTGTAGGTCATTCCGATACATATCCTATGATAAGGGAGCGCTCCGTGCGATCTCTACAGTACTCCACATGGCATCATATGAATTTAAATAATAAAACCATTAATTGAAAATCACAAGTTTTTAAAAACCAAATTCTTCCTGTTTTCATTACTCAAACCCTAATAATCCTCTCCAATACCAATTTTCAATCACACAAAGCAAAGTTTTCAGAAAACACATTTATTCACACTCAAACCGGGAAAATGTCATGCATGCATGTACAACAGTTACATGTGCAAAAATTCACTATTTATTATTCATGTGCATATATGAATGCATGAATATGGCATAAACACTTTAGACAGTCCTAACCCATCCAAATTACCAACATACCCTTTTCAATAAGTGAGGGGATGTTACACATCCACAGCCCATAAAGAGGATATGGAAACTTTGAAGCAGATGTTGATGAATATTTAAGTAGGTCTAAGCCAAGTTGCTCAATCACAGCTCAAAGTTTCAGTTAGCAATGGGGATGATCGTCTCAGTCCCAGTACACTCTCATATCCAATGGTCACCACGACCATGGCTGGTTTTCCTTCCAGCAGTTCGGTTCAACTAGGAAGACAGACCCTGGCATCCACCACACCGATCACTTTATGGGAAGGATTACCGTCAGTGGATCTAGTCCCTGTTACTATAAGAACAAGCCCATCGTATTTCTGTCCACCATACAGGCAACTGATGTTGGCTCCCTTACATGTTAGACCTTCAAGGTTTTCTCAACTACCTAAGCCACCCAAGTTAGATTTTCCCAGATTCCACAGTGAAGGGGTGTTTGATTGGCTTTATCAAGTCAATAATTATTTCGACGTTGCTAACATTGGAGAGATGTTGAAGGTGAAGCTGGCTTCAATGTATTTGGAAGCAACTGCATTTAAATGGCATCGCTCTTACATGTCTGGTAAGAAATATTTACCTTTCATGCCTTGGAAATTTTATACTAAAGCAATTGGACTAGGTTTGAAGGAGGAGAAAACGAGTACCTAATAGCTGTTTTTAGGCAGATTGTACAGCCAGGGGACTTTTATGAATATCTAGCTACTTTTGATGATATGAGAACTTGTGTTCCTCTGGATGATAATGCTATTTTACAAATGTTTATTGGGGGTCTAGAACAGGACCTGCAGTTTGCAGTGGTGAAAGGTGCTCCTAAGACATTGAGTGAGGCAACTCGGCATGCTGAGGTAGAAAATGCTAGGATCCACCACCGATCGCCTTTGGCAAGACATAAACCCACTTCCACAACCAATAGCCAAAAAGCACCTTTGCATAAACTATCTACAACCACCCTCACCTCAAAAATTGCCACATACAACCCTATAAAATCTACCAAACCACACGTTCCCACTACTTAAAATTTTCTAGCCCAGTATAACTTTACACCAAAAGAAATAAAGAGGAGGAAGGATAGGAGAATGATGGGACTGTGTAATTGGTGTGATGAAAAATTTAATGCCAACTATAAATGCAAGAAGAAAAAAAAATTTGGATTGAGATTAGAGGTGAGGAAAAGGATATTGGATTAGAATGGAGTGAGGAGCTAGACACTGGAAAGGAATCAGGGGATGATGTGCAAATCTTTGTCCACGCTCTCATGGGAATCCCTGGATTTAAAACTATAAAGGTCTTAGCTACACTAGATCAGCAACCATTGTCTATACTAATAATAGACACAGGAAGCACCCATAATTTTATGGATGAGGATACCACGAGGAGATTAAAATGTATTTTAACCCCCATTAAGCTGATTTTTGTTAAGACCGCTGATGGTAACGCCACCACTTGTTCTTTTGTTATTAGAAACTTGAAATGGGTCATACAAGGCCAAAGCTTTTATGCTGATGTCTTTGTTTTGCAATTGGGAGGATATGGAATGGTCTTGGGAATTCAATGGTTGTCCACTTTGGGTGATGTTTTATGGAACTTTAAAGAGCTTTAAATGACTTTTACCATCGAAGGCAATACCATTACCTTGCATAGGAATGAACCACCGGAGTTGTAGTTAATTGATGGGAGTAAGATGTGCAAATTGCTTGCGAAAATAGGGGAAAGCATTAAGATACAACTTTGCACTCTGTGAATTGAATGGAAGGATTCTATTTCTTAAACAGCCACGAGAAATGAGACGCATTGCTGTAATACTGAGGCTTTTCCTTCATGGGATAAATAGTTGTAAGCATTACTATTAGAATATGGTGATGTTTTTGAAGAACCAAAGAGGTTACCTCCTCGACATAAGTATGATCACAGGATTGCGCTCAAAGAAGGTACCTCCCCTATTAGCTTGCAGCCTTATAGATACTTTAGCTTACAAAAGGATGTGATCGAAGAGATGATTAAGGAACAGCTACAATTTAGTGTTAGTCAACATAGTACAAGCCCTTTTTCAGCTCCAGTTGTTTTGTTTAAGAAGAAAGACAATACTTGGAGGATGTCTGTGGATTATCGGAAGTTAAACAAACACACGATCAAGGTTAAATTTCCCATTTTAGTTATAGAAGAGCTATTGGATGAGCTAGAAAGATCTACAGTATATTCTAAGATGGATCTACAGGTTATCATCAAATCCGCATGTGGTTGGAAGATATCCCTAAAACAACTTTCAAAACACACGAAGGGCACTATAAATATGTTGTCATGCCTTTCGGCTTAACTAATGCCCCTTCTAGTTTCCAACATCTGATGAATGAGGTATTTAGATCCTACCTTAGAAAGTTTATACTTGTATTATTTTATGATATCTTGGTTTACAGTAAAAGTCTTGAAGAGCATTTGAAGCATCTAAAACTATCTCTATAAGTCTTACGTGACAACACTCTTTATGCCAAGAAAAGTAAATGCCAATTTGGCATATCACAAGTGGAGTACCTAGGCCATTTTATCTCAGCAGCAGGAGTCTCTACTAACCTTAGGAAGCTTGATGCTATACTAAATTGGCCTGTTCCATCTTCACTTAAACAATTGAGGGGTTTCTTGGGATTAACAGGGTACTATAGAAGGTTCATAAAGAATTATGAAAAGATCGATCAACCGTTGACCAATCTACTCAAGAAGGGAGGATTCTAATGGAACAAAGAAGCTCATATGGCTTTTGATGAGCTAAAGGGGGCTATGACGTCTACGCCTGTTTTAGCTCTCCCCTATTATTCCAAGACCTTTGATATTGAGACAGATGCAAGCGGAACGAGAATTGGGGTTGTCATAATGAAACAAGGCCACTTGCTAGCCTTTATTAGTAAAGGGCTGCTCTAAAAACTCAGTTATTCTCTGTATATGAAAAGGAGTTGATTGCTATAATATATGCCATAAAAAAGTGGTATCATTATTTGGTGGGAAGACAATTTGTCATTAGAACAGACCACTAAAGCTTAAAGTACTTGCTGAAGCAGAAGTTGACTACCCCCAACCAATGCATATGGCTAACCAAGTTAATGGAGTTGGATTATACAATCATATATAAAAAGGGTACTGAAAACAAAGCTGCAGATGCTTTATCTCGGGTTTTTAGTCAGGAAATGCAAGCTATGGCGCTTTCAATGGTTTCGTTAAACTTGTTAGAGCAAGTGCAGAAAAGTTAGGAATCGGGTGTCAAACTACACCCTTTGATACAAAAATTGAAGGATGGGGACTGCACTAAACCTTACTATACATGGCAAAATAACTTGTTGCGGAGAAAGGACAAGTTAATGATGGGAGATGACATCTCTCTTAAAAAGCTAATCATGAAACTTTATCATGATTCGGCTTAAGGAGGCCACTCTGAAGCTACTGCCATTCTTAAAAGAATCAATGTTGTGTTTTATTAGAAGGGAATGCGGAAGGACGTCAAGAACCATGTGCGGGAATGTGAGGTTTGTCAAAGATGCAAACCAGAAATTGTAGCTTACCCAGGCTATATTCAACCTCTACCAATTCCCCAAACACTTTTCTCTGAGGTGAGCATGGACTTCATTGTTGGGCTACCTAAGTTTAATGGTAAGCACGTGCTAATGGTTGTGGTAGATCGACTTAGTAAATATACACATTTTTTGGCCCTATCGCACCCCTACATAACTCAATTGGTTGCACAAGCCTTTATTGGTTATATCTACAAGCTGCATTGTCTACCTGAGGTGATAATAAGTGATAGAGACCCATTATTCATGAGCAACTTTTGGTGAGAAATTTTCAGTTTGTTAGTGGTTCAATTACGCATGTCTTTTGCTTACCACCCTCAAACAGATGTTCAAACAGAAATGGTGAATAGGTGCTTGGAGACATACCTGAGATGCATGTGTAGAGATGCTCCTCATACTTGGACTAGATGGCTGCCTTTAGCTGAGTGGTGGTATAACACTAATTACCATTCTTCAACCAATATTACTCCATTTGAGGTTGTATACAGTCACACACCACCAGTCCACACACCTTATTACTATGGGGATACTAAGGCCCCAGTAGTTGATAAAATGCTAACTGACCGTGAAGCAACTATCAAATTAATGAAGCATCATTTGCAGAGAACTTAGAATAGGATGGTGCAACAAGCTAACAAGAAGCGGACTGACAGAAAATTCTCCATAGTTGAATGAGTCTTCTTGAAACTGAAACCCTATAAGCAGCAAGCAGTAGCTTTTAGGCCTTCTCAAAAGTTGGCGACAAAGTACTATGGACCTTTCCATATTGTAGCAAAGGTAGGAAGGGCATCATACACTCTTAAACTTCCTAAAGGCTCACAAATCCACCCCACCTTCCATGTTTCGCTATTGAAAAAGGCTCATGGAGACTCTTTACCTAGCTCATCTATTTTGTTGGACTTGCGGAGTCCCAACTTGAAACCAATTCCAATGGCAATTTTGGATAAAGAAATGGTGCAAAGCGGCCAAAGAGCTGCCACAAAGTGTCTCGTCCAATGGTCAATAGAGGACCTGAAGATGCTACTTGGGAATATGCTCGTGATCTGATGGAGAAGTTCCCTGAGTGCAACCTTGAGGACAAGGTTCCTGAAGGAGGGAGGAAATTGATGCAGCTCGAAGTATTTGGACCCAACAAGCTCAGGACCAACCCAAATGCAGGATAAGTCTAAGGACCCAGACCCAAAACAATTAAGCTTATAATTTAGTTATTGTCTTAAATTTTACTATTAGGATATGTTACTTACCGTAACTATGAGGTAGTTGGTTGAGAAGCAGAATCTTAGTAGACCCCACTACAAAGGCGTTTCCTAGCCAATGGGTTGTTTATGGAGTAACAAATTCTCATTTTTCCCTTCTCTCTTCTTCTTCTCTTTCTCTTTCTTTCCTTTCTCCGCAATTTATTATTGATTCTTAGTTAAAATTAGAGTGAACTCCCTGTGTAAACCAAAATTTGTGCATCAAAGCGCTCGCGACTTGCTGTAGAAAAAGTTAAAATTATTCTATCTCCTTTCCTTTCAAACAAAGAATATTTGTCTATTAGGCAAATAAAGGGGGCTGAGACGATCGCCGAGGTCAGAGAGGAGTTGCAGCGAGAAGTCATCCATTGAAAATGTGTGGAAATTAAGATTATGTTTTACATTCTTCACTAATTGAATAATTGTAAAAATATAAAAAATAAATTAAAATTGTATCTAATTTGGAATTCACATATAAAAAAGTAATTCAATTATTTGAGAAAAAAACAACAAAAAGTTATTTCTCTTATGACTTTTCCTTTTTAAATATTATAATTTATTTTTATTAAAAGTTAAAATTTATAACTACAACTAAATTTTAATTATAATTCTAGTTACAATTTAATTTTAACAAAATTAAATATTTCATATTTGATTAATAAAGTTTCTCAAATTTGACAATTAAGGTTAATTTAATTTAAGTTAATCATTTTATTTTTATCGTAATATGTTTAAAATGACTATAAAATTATAATTCTTATTTATAATTAGAGTTAAATAAATTAAATCTCTTCTCAATTTATCTTTATTTTATAATTAAATAATTTATAATCATAAATTGAATTTGATGTCTACTACCTTGTCATGATCACCTAAATATTAATAATATTGAAGTGATTTTACTCAAATTATCTATGCATGATTATGAAGTATAATTTAATTCTTCCATTATCTAATATTCTAATTGGATATAGAGAATAAAAATAGTATCTACTCTTTTAAATTTTTTTTGCTAATCAGTAATTGACTTAAAATTGATATTTTAAAATCGCAATTTACCCTAGTCAGAGAATTCCTTAAATTATTACTAATCAAGACCAATAGAACATTCTCTCTAACTACTTTAGAGTAACAGATTATTTATTGACTTACTCAATTATCTCTATATAGTTTATATTATATCTAAGTACTACCAACTAAGCTACCCTAAATTAAGTAGGTCATAAGTAACATTAAAATGCACTAATTCTCATATAAGATACTTTAGTAATCTTAAGTCTAAGGATCAATTATACAACTATCATAATAAGAAAATTTACATACACATAAGTAATATTATATTTGGGATCCTCATAATCTGGTTAGTTCATTAAACTTGTTATCTAATAAGAATTCTTATGTTTGTTTGAGTATCTTCAATTTTTAATTTATGAGATCAATACTTTCTTTGTAAGAAAGAAATATGACGTGTGATGTTCTACGTGTTCACAACATCTTAACTAAGAGAAGAAGAGACTTTAAAGTTTGCTAAAATTTCCCTCTTTGAACTAGTAATATGTAAATATCTTGTTCATATAATTTTTCGGCAGCCGCTATTATAATCTAAACTTAGAGATGTCAATGGGTCAGATAAGGCCTGGGGCTGCTCTTGGCCGAGTCCGGTCGGACCTCGGCCATGGTGGCTTGTGGCCCAGCTCGACCATGGGCTGACCGGCCCTATTGCCCAGGTTGCCATATATTTTTTAAGAAAAACTTCAAAAATGACGTTGTTTTTGAAGTAATGCTCGTGGCCTGCCCGACCTTGACCTGGCTGACCATGGTCGGCCCGTAGCTTGGTCAATTCGGGCCAAAATCAGGCCGAGAAAGTTTTGACATCTCTATCTAAACTTTTGCTAGTATACTTGAAATTGAGTTTACCAAGGTAATGAAACAAAATATTAAAATAATGCAAGCTAAATTTTACTTATATATATATATATATATGTATATGTGGAATATTTAAATAAATTAATTTTGTTGTAAATATTCTAATTTGTATATATTCCATTTTTTATCTTAGAATCAACGTAAAACATTGTGTTATGAATATTTCTTTTTAGTATATATATCTATACTTATTATCGTATGTTTTAATGACAATCCGTATCAATCATGTACAAAGAGTGAATTCCATTTATAGGCATCATATCTTGATCTACAATTATATTTATTTAAAATGGTATATTGTATTTTTAATTTTATAAATGCAATATTTATTGTGTCTCGATTTTATATATGTATTTATTATATATATAATATTGTAAATTTTGATCTTAACATAAAACGATGTTATTGCGCCGCCGAAGGAACCACGGTCTCATCAACGGTCCAAACATATGCTTAGGAAGTGTCACTTGATCAGGGAGACAGTGGAGCAAAAAGAAATAACATTGGAGTGAGTTTCACTGAAGAGAATATTTCAGATCCTCTCACTAAGTCATTGTATCATAAGAGACATGATCAACATATGGATGGTGATAGATGAATATTTGACTATATTTGTACACCCATATTTGATGTATATTTGCTTATTTAGTAATTTTATTGTATGTTTAGTGCTTATTTTGCCTCAAGTTCATTTATAGGTAATAATTACCTTCATGGACTAAAAGGAGAAGAATTTGAATGAAATCGTGGCATGAAACAAATATTTGAATTAATTAGGAGATAAACAGTTGTGTATGTGGCAATATAAGTCCGCCAAAATGTGTGAAGTCACATTTTTAAGTGTTTTTAGAGATACACAGTTTGATAAACAATCGTATATCAGACCATGTATATCCTAAAAACCCTAAATTTTGCTATAAAAGGATGTGAATGAAGGTAAACATAGGGGAGAAAACATTTTAAACCAATTTTAGATGTGAAGAACATTAATAAGTGACAATATTGATCCAAAGAAGTGGAGAACACGAAGAAAACATCAAAAGATCCAATAAATTACAATATCAAACCTCAAACTTGCAAGAACATTCGGTCGAAAAGAAGGGAAATTTAAAAGTATGAAATCTTTGTTTTTTATTAGTTTTTCTTCTAGTTTATCTTTGATTTCATTTTCTATCATATGTAACTGAATGCTTTTTAGTGTCTACGTGTGATGAACCCTAGTTGGTGCTACAATATGTTTTGATTCTTTTATTTAATGCAATTATTTTGATTGATCTATTGTTATTCAATTATGTGTTTTATATATGGATCCTAAATATTAGTATATAATGTAATTTCATAGTATAGAGTTTAAGAAATCCTGTGTATGAATAAGTCTACCATAATTGAAAAAAATTTATTACAATGTAGATATTGGTCGACATAAATCCTCTAGATTATGGTCAAATTTAATAGCAGAATTCATAAATCAATAAAGCAATCTTAGAAACTTTAACCTAATTTCAGTTAATAACCTGATTTAGGTTAACCTATGGATTAGATGTTAGTAGTCTCTAGAGAGTTATTAACATAAGATAGGGATTTTCAAGGTCCAATAATCAATAAATTAATTGCTTGATAAAAGGTTAATTAATGAATTTTAGGGGGATTCATCACCTAGACACTAATCTTTGATATTAAGTTTTCTAAGTGATTTCCTTTATTTATATGCTCATTATTATTTCCTATTTTATTTTATTTATTTAAGTATTATTTTTAATTAAAATCAAAATCTATTTTGTAGGTTAGATAATTAAAGAAAGGTAATTACTAGTAATCATTGTCTTTGTGGGATTAACTTATACTTATATGTGTTAACTATAGTTACATCGTGAACTTACGATTAATTTAATATTTACAAACTAAAATCAGTCAATCAAGTTTTTGACATTGTTGTCAGGTACAGTGATATTAAAAACATCTGGATGCCATTACTCTAGCCATTATTTTTTATTTTATTTTATTTTATTGTATCTTGTCGAATTCTTGGCTTATTCATTTAATTATCTTTTAAACTTCTCAATATTATTTGTGGTTTATTTTAAGGATTAAGGTTTAATGTTATCACCAGAAGTTACAATCGAAGGATGGAGTAGACAGTACTCTTATAGAAGCTACGATGTGTCTTCACAATATGTAACATCACCATATAAGAAAGAGAGGTTTCCTCACATATTTTCGGAAGCTCAACCGATATCCATGTTGTGTTGCGACATTTGTGGAGTAACCAATAAAATAATCAAACTCAAGGTCCACTAAACGAGAATGGTTATAATTCAAAGTGGAGTAACTTTTATGCTTATGGATGGAATGATTACACTCCAACTAAATATTTATAGTACCAAGAACCTCATGTTAAGGAGACAACTCTAGAAGATATGATGGCCAAATTTATTCAATGATCAATCATGAGGCATCAGGAAACAAAGGCTCGTAAACAAAATATGGTGAATCGAATTGACCAGCTGGCAAAGATAATATCTGATTAGATGCAAGGGAGTTTGCTTATTCCTATCGAAACATATCTTAAAGAACATGGAATAGCAATCACCTTTAGGAGTGGAAACAAGGTTCCAGAAGAAGAAGAAGATGTTGATGATAATGATGATAAAGAAGAAAAAAGAAGCCTCTGTCCAAAAAGAGTAAGTAGAGAAGTGGTAGGAGGTAATTGAAGAAGAAAAGCCAGAAACCTTTGCCTAGGAAGAAGAAAAAAAGAATGGGAAAAGGTGGTTAAGGAAGAATTGGAGGAGGAACCAAATAAGGAAACTATTAATGAGTCATTGGTAGCTATCTTAAATACTGAGGGTTCCTACTTCCTCTAAAACAAACTATTTATGTCAATTGACAATTTAGGAATTTTTGTTATTCCCTATGTTTATAACATTTTGTCATTAAAAGGGGTATAAATGGAATCCATTGGTGTTATTAATCTAATCAATTATGTCGTTATTATTATCTTGCAACATGGGACTTACTTACAAGTCTACAAAACCAATTTTTGGAGAAAGGGTGGAAGCAAGCCACTAGTTATAGACCCGAGATGACAGAAATGTACAGGGTACATCAAGCTAATAACATTAAATAAGCGCTACATGGGAGATAAATTATGAATTAAAGTAGTTTTATTTTAAAATTTATGTTATTTTTATTTTCATATTTAGTATTTATTTTAATTTTTTTTTCATCCCCTTTTCTTTCTATTTTGCAATGATGTTAGTCTAATGTTGGATGGATTAGAATTAGAAAATTGGCTTACTCAGAAAAGTACCAATTCAACCTTCTCACTTATTCTATATGCTTATATTGTGTACAATAAGGACAATGTACAATTTCAAGTGTGGGGAAGGGGTCAACGATTTTCATCATTTTTTAAAGCTTATTATAATCTTACTTATTAAACTTTATGCCCTAATGTCTTGACTTAATTAAAATATGTCCATCAATACTATATTTCATTATTAAATATTGATTTGAATTAGTATGCAAAAGGATGATAATTAGAATAAAATTGCTTTTATAAGTCATTTTTAATAATCATTGAAATAATCAAGTTGAATAAAATTGCATACTATTTACACACATAAACCATCTTTTTGTGAGCTTTTGAGCCTAAAAGCACATTTTGAAAAAATTTTAAGCTTTTTTTATTTTATCATGTGTGTTATCGTGTGTACTGGGATAATTCTAGAACTTGCTTTTATTATACATATTAAGATCATATTTTGTTAAATTAGGAGCATTGAAATGATGAAGGCAGTTAGATTCAACAATTTGTTTAAGCCTATGTTTTTGATTATTACATTACCTTATTTTATATTTGTTTGATATTTTGTAATTTTAGTGTATATTTGGTACTTAATTTTCTCCAAGTGCATTTATAGGTAATAATTGCCTTCATGAACCAAAAGGAGAAGAATCCAGATGAAATTATGACATAAAATGAAGATTTGAAGTAATTAAGAGATACATAGCCGTGTATGTGGCCATGTAAGTCTCTCAAAACTTGTAAAGTCACGATTTTAAGTATTTTTGGAATTACATGGTCATGTATTAGACTATGTACGTCCCGGACTAAATTTCACTATAAAAGGATGTGAAAGGAGGCAAACAGGGGGGATGATCGTGGTTTTACGATGTGTGTAAGTTCTAATGATTAAACTCAATAATCCGCAAGCACACGGGTCTTTCGTGTAGTACCTAAGGTGTTGATCCCACGACGAGGCATAATCTAGTCCTAAATTTAAGGCCAACACAATTCGTAGAAATTAAACAGATAGCAAAACTAAAACAAGAATTCAATTCAATCATGCAATTCAATCCAAGAATCAATTATGAAAATATTAACAAATTAGCTATTGCAACACACTCAAGAATTAACCTAAAGGAACCATCAATTGAGAGAAAGGAGAATTTTACCTATCTTTAACGCTAAACTAATCGATTATGATTTACTAGATTATTGGTTCTAGATGATCCTAGGGTTGATTACTCTGTCTCGATTTATAACCATTAACTCTAAATTATGAACCCTAATTAGATTGTGGAAAATTGCAATTTTTCAATTAATAACCTATCCAAAACCCTAATTAGATCTGAAGTTGTCCAATAAACTATCGGAGACTTATGCGAGATCTCTCTTCATGTAATTACCGATTGATTAATTTCTCGTTCTCATTAAATCACCTAACTCTCATTAGCCCAATTTAATTATTTTTCAATCAATTCACCGTCTCAATTTATTACCGAATTATGCAATGACAGAAATTAATCGCAATAAATCCAATAAACATAAAAGCAATCAAACTTCATTAAATTAAAGATAAAAACAGGAAGGTGAGTTTAGAATATCTCAACATTCACAAATCCTATCATCAAACTGTTATTCCCAATTCTGTATAATAATAAAATTGGAAAATAACAAGAAATACGATCTTGAATGCAAACAGGAGGTAGCGATATCGGGAAACTCCTAATCTGAGAAGTATGTCGATGTTGGCTTCTTCTCCACTTCTCTCTTCCTTCCTCTCTTCCTCAATTTCTCAATAATCCTCTGTAAGGTTTCTCTCAAAAGTGGCAGATGCAAAAGCTTCCCTATCTTCTTTGTCTTATTCTTTATATACCTTTTGTGTTCTGGGTAGCCTTAGGGTTTGTTCGGGGTACGAAAGATCTAAAAACTCCCTCAAAACTTGATGTTTTCAAGTGTCTACATGTCTGTCTGACGCAGGCCATGATCATGGCCTGCCACATCTGAGCCTTCTGTCACGATCGTGGCAAGCAGGCCATGATCGTGGACTGACTCCAGTGCTTCTTTCACGATTGTGGCCTGTTGTGCCACAATCCTAGGTCATTGTTTCGATTTGAGTGCCTTTGAAACTTCTCTGTTCTTCGATGTTAACCTTGAAACACTAACAAACACATCAAGATACCTCAAAAATATAATAACTAAGCTCAAAGACTTGTACTAACCTATAAAAACACTTAAACACAACTAATTAACAAAGTAGCATAATTCTAACCTAAACATGTACTAAATGATTAAATTAACGGCTAAACACATATCAAACTATACCCTAAAACACAATGCAATTCACACTTATCACATCCCCACACTTAAACATTTGCTTGTCCTCAAGTAAACAAAAAAACAAACAACTCAAAAAATAAAAAAACATACATATGCAATAATGAAACAATGGCTTTAACTTAACGAAACAAATTTAACTATTAACAAAATCCTTCAAGTCGTTCTAACTTATTAACAAACGAAATCTACATCTAAGCACCGTAGACTCAATAAACAAAATCTACATCTAAGCACCGTAGACTCAATATACAAACTAATCAAAATTTTAATGTTGAGTTTATTCACCCCTATCACTTGCACACATAAAATCATTCAGTCAAAACAAAAGCACAGCTATTCTTCAGTAGGTTTTTATGAAAAATCAAGCTACTAACAAGTTTGGTAGGTTTTTATTTGAAA
>JANIIA010475810.1:0-16971 GCA_027478495.1 Erythroxylum alaternifolium | reverse complement strand
CTCACCTCCTGCTTAATATTCTCCAGCTTTTCAGCCTGGAGTGCAGCATCCACCAACTGCTGATAATCACAGAAATTGTGAATAATCACCTTCTCCTTGATTCCCAGATGGAGACCTCCCTCAAACTTGTGGCACTTGTCTTCTTCATTGGCCACAATATGAGCTGCATACCTAGACAGCTGGGTGAACTTCAGCTCATACTCGCTCACGCTCATATCCTTCTGAGTCATATTCAGAAACTCCCTGGCCTTCTCTTGGATATACACCCGGGAGAGGTACTTCCTCCTGAACACCTCCCCAAAATCCCTCCATGTCAGCACTGGAGGCACAGCCTAACTATGGGGCACTGATTCCCACCAGTGGAGAGCATCCCCCTGCAGTAAGCTAACTGTATAATCCAGCTTCTCTTCATCGGTGCACTTCATCTATACTAGGACCCTCCCTGTCCTCTTCAGCCATGCTTCAGCCTCTTCTGGATTGGTGGTGTCATTAAAATCCACCGCTCCGTACTTACAAAGCTTGTCATACTGCCTGCCCCTAACCACTGGAGCCGGCACCGGAGCCTGTGACCCTTGGCCCATGGCATAAGTAAAGGCTTGGGCAAAAGTCTGAAAGAACTGCGGATCTATCGTAGGTATAGGAGGAGGAGGCGGCGGCACCTCATGTTGCACACTAGGTGCCTCCGAACCAGGAGCAGAGTGTGTCCCTCATCTTGTGGGACATGCGACTCATTTGTGCTTCCCTGGCGAGAGCTAGATCGAGGCAAAGCTCCTCCAGTTCTATTCCGAGGTGGCATAGTCACTCCTTCAAGATAAAACCATGGAAAATCTTTAGTTCATGCAAAATAATTTTTAAAGTGTGCAAAACGATATAAATCATGTAAAAACAACATTTAAATCATGTAAAACAATTTAAAATAACGCAAATAATGCAATTGTAAAAAAAATTGCATAAACCTAGTCGCTCTGATACCATAAGTGTTGGAACCCCTGGCGAGCTACGAGCCCGATGTCCTATGTGACATCTGGACGTGCATCCCACAAGAGAGGAATTCTCCACCGGTCAAACCTAAAAAAAACAAACTCATTTCACTTACCTCCGATCCTTGCACTTTGATTTAATCCATAAATTAAAAAAAATAATATCAAGAGTTTTAAATTTGTATGGAGAGGTAGAAAAATGTCTTAGAAAACTAACGCTTCGAAAATCAGGTCAATCGAAGGTCAGAAGAAAAAGTTATGGCCGAAAGAGCAGAGAGAGGTTAAAAAATCCGAAAGAAAAAATCAGAAAATTAATAAAGGCCGCGTCACATTGCGGCCGTCTCGGGACCGCAAGAGGCGCGGCTAAACGCTCACGCTGGAAGCGCGCGCTCGCGACCCCTCGCGATGGTCAGCGCGCGCTCACGACCGCCTGGCAATTGTAGCACGTACTCACGACCGCCTCGCGATCACAAGCACGCGCTCACGAGGAGCTGCGTGGCCAACCCATGCCCGCGCTCTCGACCGCCTCGCGATCGCAAGGCGCACTGGATGTGCGTGCTCGCGAGGAGCTGCGAGGCCAGCCCCTCAAAACGATAGTCCATCTTCAAACATCCATAACTTCCTACTCAGAACTCCGAAATTTGTAAATTTCGTATCAATAAAAAGTTAAAAGGAAACTCTACAACTTCCATGAAGGATGTAAAAACCAATTTGGTATCTAAAGGCGTTAAAAACCCCTGCAAAGAGACTGCCTACTAAGGACATCTTAAACAACATCAGAATTTCTAAACACCATAACTTTCCACTTTATGGGCCAAAAATCTCATACTTCATATCATCAGAAAGATAAAAAGATAATCCACAACTTCCATGAAGACTTTAAGAACAATTTCAAACTCTATGAGGGTCAAAAATTTACTCAAAGTTTCTGCCCAGAAACTTGCAATTTGACAACACCTGCACCAAACTTCAACCCCAGAAACTTACAATTTGACAGCACCTGCACCAAACTTCAACAACCCATATCTTTCAACTCCCACATCCAAAAGCAGTACATAATACATCATTGGAAAGCTATGAAAATCCTCTATATCTTTTAAGGAGACTACTTAACCCAATTTGATCCACATTAGTCCAGAATTTGCCTCAAAATCAGTACACATAAAATCTATCCTTATGGAAAATTTTGCAATACAAACACAAAAAAGTAATCCGTTGGAAACAAATAACACAAATACTATGAAATCTACATATCTTTCATTAATATCATAATATGAATTCTTACAAAGCTTTAATGGGCATTTTCTTAGCCCAATACACCAAAGTCTCAAAATTTCAAATTAAAAAGAAAACTACATGAAAAGTGACTTTTGCTCCAAAAATGCAACTAAAGCTTTGTTACAAAAATATAGCTTCAAAAACAAAAGTAATTGGGAGTGATGCCTTGTCCCCGGTGCGGTCACTCATTTTCTTGCTCATCGCCTGTGGACGGGAAGGGAAGAGGGGGTGTGAGCTCGACGGCTCGTGGGTAACACATTAATAACCAAGAACAAGCAAAAATTCTTTAATTATTTATCTCAATACATTTATCAATTATGCCACATATCGTTTCCAAAATTTTCAACTCATCAAGCCATGCACGAAATTAACATAATGAACACATCAAAATAATCACAATTCATAATCACATAAGCACATCAAAAATGGTTCGGGTGGATCCAAAACAGAACGTACTACACATTCCCGCGAAGCGGTCATGTGTAGCCGTGAACTTATGGGAGTCCGTGAGGATCTCCATGCCACTAGCGGGCAGGCGGGAAAAGCCTATAGACAGACAAGTGCACTTGACTCTTAAGGGACCACCACAAACCCATATAAGCATGCATTTCACAATTTTCACATATATCGGCCAAAATGGAACTTTTTCGAAAGAAAAGCTTATAGCATACATTCTTTCAAAGATCACTATCACATTCTTTTTCACTTGTCAAACAAATATGCAAATATTTCCAAAATTCATTTACACACAAAAGGCACATGGTAAAGATTTCAAACCATCCTAAAAGTAATAAATGCATAAATTCAAAGTCATTGGAAAGCATTAAATTGCATTTATAAAAAGAAACTTAATTAGCTTATTTACTCAATTATTAAAATGTCACCCACCTTAAATCCTTTTGCTCTAAGCTTGTTCAAGTGGCCTTTCCTCTAGCTCCTCTTGCCTTACTTGTTCTTCTTCAAAAACACAAAAACCTCAAATCACAAGAGATTCAAAATTGGAAAACCTAAGGAAACAAAAGCATGAAATTAATCCTAGAACGACCATACCGATGCTTTTCCTAAGCCATCTAAACCAAAATCCATCAAAACTTCTAAGCATATCAAGTCTTTTATTGGCCACTGCATTTGTCCCAGTCTTAAGTCTTCTTATCAGAACCTACAAGGAGGCAAAACCACCAAGCTAAGCATATAGCTTAATGGGGAATAATTAAATAAGATATAAATGGCGATTGTTTCTAATAGTCATCTAACATTCTCATGCTCAGAATCAAATCATATCATAAGCAGTCTTTAATTATTCATATTTAAGAGCAACCCAAACATTACGTGACTCAGAATAGTTTATGAATCATTAATATAGAACAAAACATACAAATATTAGAACAGAATGTCATTGTTTCAAAATAGAATGCATAAGTCTTAAAAGAGAACATAACTGTGCCAAAACAGATCAGAAATTGTATCAAATTATAATTCATCTTGTATCAGATTAGAATTTGTCTTGTTTTAGATCAAAACTTGTTTATAACATAATCGAACATGTATCAGAATACAAACCAGGTTAGCCTACTAATCCTTTTTATAAAAGTGGGTAACGAGACCAGAACAGGAGATACCTATGATTGGTATCACAGAACAAGAGAGATTTATGTCTCAAACACCAAAGTGTCTATATCAGGAGACACCGAAGTGCCAATATCAGGAGACATCAAATTGTCAATATCAGGAGACACTGAATTGTCGACACTGAAGTGTTACAAGAGTAGCTACAGATCCTTCTAGATATGCCTATTTACCCACGACTAGGACTTAACAGTTTTAAAACAATCCATTTCAGATTTCAAAAACACAAGTAACTAATATAATTTATAACATATATCTTTATTTAATTTTTTCTCAAATTAAACAAATTCACTCCCTTTCGATCAAACTCAATATGTCTTATAAACATAAGCACTTGCAACAATATATCAATCAAAATATTAAGTTATTACACATTACATAACATCATAGAAATTCCCAATTCACAAACATCCATATCCAATTCACATCACATCAAACCCTTGGAATACATTTGTATTCTTAAGAACACATTCATCTTGAACATACCACATATGTTAACATTAGACAAATTATTAAATAATAACTTATTCTTTAATATATTAACTCAAGTAATAGTCCATAACTAGATTAACTTCTACTCAATTAATCTAACATCCTCTAAGTTCGATTTTAACCTCAATTAAGTTTAATTAAACCATTATTAAGTACCTTAACCATATATAGTCTGACAATTGCGTAAAACCAACATTTCTCCTTCCTAAGTACTCCCCACGATCATGACAGAAGTTATTGCATCTATCCACGATCGTGGGATAGGTGCCACGATCATGGCTTAGCCCATTTTCCTGCGAATTTCTAGATTTAACACCTTTATTCCAAATTCTAAACACCTTCATTTTAATGAATATATCATATCTCAATTACACCTTATCTATGCTTCAATCCCTTTTCAAATTCATGTCCAATTCCAACTCAAAACCATTCACTTGATAGCTCACAACCATAGTCCTTTATGCAGTAAAACCAAAACAAAAATTACCATGCAAGCATCATTTTTCCAACACTCAATTACCAACATCTTAACACATATTTCATGTCGATTCAATTATCATCCCACTTGTATGAATAAATGATATCAAGTTTAGAATTCCCTTACCTATTTAACTTCAAATTTCAACTCCAAAGAACCATCTAATCCAGCCCTTCCAAGCAATCAGCACACATCTAAGATCAAAGTTCAAATTTCAGCACTAACAAGACAATAATACCAAAAATAGCAAGATTTACTTCTTGATGCAGTAACTTACAAAGATTACAAGTGAAGATGATCCAAAATCAAGAAAAATTCTAGAAGTTGAGAGGGAGTGAGAGGTTTCAGCTGAAAGGAGCAAAGGATGATGAGAAGGCTGCAAAAACTGGGGTGATTCAGCTCTTGCTTTGATAGGTGTCCTAACTTTGAAGGGACACATGTCCTTTCATAGGGTGACCTATATGGAAAACATAGGAGTGAGCCACTTGTCTTCTTATCATGATGCCAAATGCTACAATTCAATTAGGCCACTTATCACTCAACCAATGTTGCCAAATGTCATTCAAAGTATAGGCTTAGTCATACTAATTTTCATGTACCAACTTATCTTACCACTAGACATTTTCCTAGTCCAAATGTCCATTTTAATACGTATTAATTAATCCCAAGTTACTAAGTATGATCCATTAAACCAAAATTCAAGACATATGCAATTTTACAATTACATCATAATTTTAACACCTATCACATATACTTTCATGAATATGTAGCTTTTTAACTGGGGTATAATTTGGGGCCTTACATACATTGACTATGATTCCAAACTAGACAAGATAATGGACAAGCTCATAAGTATGGATGAGGCCTAAAAAAGGTTAGAAGGGCAAATTGATCAAGTAATAAGGACTTATGCCTATTTTATTCTCAGCTTGGAGGTTTAAGTGGAACAACTTACAATTGTGTTATCTACAAAAAGTGTGGGAGCGAAAGTATATCCAAGAGAGTAAGATAAGGTTATCACACTTAAGAGTGGGAAAGAGTTAGAAAAATAAATAGATAGACCAGCTGAAACTCGTCTTGTAGAAGACCATGGGAAGTAGAAAAAGGATGAAGAAAAGAATGAGGACCCTCCTTATGCTCCTCCTCTGCCTTACCCACCAAGAATATCATTCATAAAAGTTGATAATGTTGAATCTTTAAAGGAGCATGATGAAGAATAACAAATGACAACAAACATCGAGTTTGAAGAAGCTATGAAAGTCTCTGTTTGTGAAGTAAAAGAAGAAAAAGAAAAGGTAGTGACTAAGGAAGAACAAGAGTAGCTCACCTATTTATCAAAAAAACTACTAGACTTAATAGAAGATTCATGGAGTTTCGTTATTCCCTATTTTATTGACAGTTTGTTAGTGAAAGGAAATTACTGAAATTAATTAGTTTTCTCAACCTTATTATATTTTCCTTCTTATTATTTTGCAATTTGTAGCTTACTTACGCTTTTAAAAATTTTCTTGTGGTTCATATTTTGAGAAAACATAATTTATCAATATGTCTATACTTAATATAAAAATGGCATACTACATAATGCTGATGTATATATGCATTTCTTGATTTTTTATATGTGTATACACAGCTAGAACTCCCTTTTAGGGGCAATATAAGAGGAACTGAAAAACTGAGTTCTTACTTCAATGAAAGAAAAAATTGATCACAAAAAGTACAACTTGTGGCAGTTCAAGGATTAAGTGAATGCTTTGCTTAAGAGGATGTGAAATTCATTAGGAGTAAGTGATTTGTAAGCTCTTTCTCACTCTAAATCATATTAGCTTAAGGGTTATGTTTAACGATTTTGATGATAACTTTATAATATTTCAAAATTTAAATGGGATTTATTTCCTTATATTGGCAACGGTATAATTCTTAACAGGAAATAAAATTATAGGATAATTGCTTCTTTTCTTACAGAAATGTTCTTTATGAACTTGCCTATTTATAAATGGTTCCATAACATTCGGAATTTTTTTTAACGAATTTGAATAATCAGCTTCAGAAGCCTTGACATAATGTTCTTTTTAACACGTAAATATAAAAAATTTTAGTAGGAAAGATGTAGCATCCCACTCCCATTGGGCATATTCCCGAACACACAGACGATAGTCAAGAATACACCCTACAAGGGTGGTGTGCTAGGACGGTCAGTCAAACTTAATACAAATTTTTTCAAACATCACCCGCATATTACAGAAAAACAAATATCAATTTTAACCCATTTTATTTATAAACATCATAAACACAATTGATTTTACACTCATTGATCAATCTCATTTATATACATTTCCAAATTGGAAAGTCATTACAAAACAAAATTATTCAGATACACGTGGTACAATATTTGCGAAATACATTCTTTAATATAAAAATAATGGAAAATATATGCAGGCGTGAACTAATCCCGACCTCTATCTTTTATCTGAATTCAGTGGTTAGGCTCTAATTTATCTAACTAGAGATCTCCTTTAAGCCTGAAAGACAATGTCGCAATTTTGGTGAGTTTTATGAACTTAGTGAGCGGACCATCCTCGATGGCTCACTCATAGCACATAACACAGGAATTCATATAATCACAAAATTCACATCACTTCATTAATTCATCATGTAGCATCAATTAACACTTTATTCATTTATTTCACATTTCATATTCAGAGTAGTCAAATAGTTCATTTTGATCATTTAAAACATACATATCAATTATATATGCAATGCTCATGAGACTCACTTTCAATTGTTATTGTTGTGACAGAGTGCCTGGAACTGTCCCGTATCCATTGTGGATACCAAGCTCATTAATAACTGTCCCTTATCCATTGGGGATACATGGCTCATTATACATAGTGAGCCTTTGGCTCTTAATCACTTTCTGAGTTTTAATCTCTTTTTTTATGGTTACTCCGGTCATAACAACCTTTATTTGTTCATGCATTCATGTAATGAAATGCATCACATTCACATATATTCAATTAATCGCTTGATTTTAATTTCACATTCACATTCACATTTATCATCAGACCTTGGTCCAACTTTTAACAATAATGTTAAGTATCACTTATTTCATTTACATTCACATTTAATAAAGCACTTCCTATATGTTCAGATTCATCAAACTCCTTAGACTATTAATATTTGGAATTATCACAATCATATTCACATCAGTAATAATGAAATACAAAAATTTAAACAGAACAGTCATTTAAAGTAAGACCATCTAGGTCGGCTCATAGTACGCTCCAAATTAGCATTTGCTTCTAAGATTAGGAAATGTCTGGATGTTGAAGTTCTATCATGTGTATCAACATTATACAGTACACACGCATTTCACATATTACTAATTTTGATCAGTCACATTAGTATTCAGCCATACACACTTATATATGTGTTATATGCAATGCATGGTCAATTTGACTATTCTAGGTATTTATCTTTAATCACATCTCTTGATCATTAACAACATCATTTGTATGTCAAGTTTACTCTTAAGTTTATAGCTTAAAGATCTCGGTTATTCTAACATCATAATTCATTTATTCACTGTTTCTTTTCTAGCATCATATAATCACAAAATATCTAATTTCTCATTCACCTTTACTTAATACAAATTATTCCTCTTATTTGAATCACATTAGCTATATAAGATCACTTTGATTTTTATAACATCTCTCTATTTTCAGAATTTTGTCTCATTGATATCAACTATCCATGCTTAAGTTATAACTTGCAGTATCACTTTGAACATATCACATATTTGATCACTTCATCCATCATTAGCTAGGTTCAATTCAAACCTTATTCAAGCCTAATCATAAGAAAACACCCTAGCATTTGTTGTTTCAAACCTCACTCAAAAGACAACCTTTGTACTCCATTTGTCTACCATCGTGACAGAAACTTTTATGACTGGCCATAATCGTGGTGGTCCTGCCACGATCATGACAGAACCATATTCTGGCCAGGACACGATTGTGGGATGAGGGCCACGATCGTACCCTGCATTTTCTTCCTTAATTCTTCCACGAATTTAACATATAGGCTAACATCATTTTCATACCAAATTTTCCATTATTAACATCCATTTATATAACATCATTACATCTTAATACAACTACCATATTAGTTGCATTACAATTCACAAAACTCTACTCATTTGTTTTATCATCATTCACTTAATCTTATTATGTATGCATTCTAAGTTTCTCCATATTATACTTAAGACATATCACGCTAAAATAATCATTTCTACTTCATTTACTTATTATTCTTATCTCATTTCTATCTCAATATCATTTATAAACAAACCATAATCTATGATTGATCATAACACAAAAATAGAACATTCATATATACATACACATTCATCAATTTTCTGATTAACTTCATTTTCAATTTTACTTTGTCCCTAAATTATCATCTTACTTCTTCTCATTTTAAAACAATACACTAGCCTTTTCTTTGGCTTTAAACTCATTCTTGTTTGTCTCCATAATAACTTAAAACTTACGGCTTTCATATACTCAAAACATATCATTCCTTCTTCAAATCTTCTACATTCTTTCTTTACACAAAAATTAGATCATATACTCATCTCTTCTTTTTTCAATAATCAACTCTCATTTAAACACCAATTTCATTATTAATCAACCAAAAATAATGCATGATCTTATATTTATAATTTATATGAAAACAGAACATTTATGAATAATAAGGTCTTCATCAACATAACATCACTCTTTAACCACCATTTTTATGGTCATTAAATCTCAAAAACATCTCTATATCAACTTATGAATTATTGTTCATCATAAATACAAAAACAAGACATCAATATTCTCATTCTTCATCCATTATGTACATATATTGATCACTATTCTCATAATCATTTAATATCAAAATAATTACCATGTGTGTTTCATATTCAAACAACCCATGAAAATTGGTATGCTTCTTACTTGATTTAAACTCTAATCTTCTTCAAAATTTCGTAACCCTAGCTTCTTCTATGCATCCTATGATCATCATCTTACTAAGATTGATTTTTGGGTTTTTATCAAGAAGAAAAGGTTGCAAGAACTTTGAAGTAGCTAGTGATGGAAGAAGCAAGGTTCAACGTTGATGTTTAAGGAAGAGAGTGTCATGATATGGAGAAGACGAAAGAAGAAAACACAAAGAAGAAGAGAAGAAAAGAGAGCATTTGGCAAGGTGAAAAAAACAAAAGGAACATTGGTCTTGTAAGTGGAAAATAACGAGAGTAAGGTGTGTGGCATAGCAAGTGACACTTGTCACTTGCCACATGTCACCACCTTATAGTTTTCATTTGGTCTCTTTTAATATCTAGTCCATTTGTCCTCTAATTTCTAATCTTATTGTCTCCCAATTTTCTACGTCACAAGTCATTAAATCTCAATGTCACTTATCAAAATTTCTACAGCCATTTGATACTTATTTCTACTGTCATTTATCAATTGTTCTGCCAATTGGCATTTTTCCTAGTCCAAAAATACCCAAAATCTCATAAATTTCTCTTAAAAAATTCTAAATCAATAATTATACTCACCAAATCCCATTTCAAGCCATATAATCCACATTTCACATAATAATCACATTTATAAATCAATTATACCAGAATTTTACCAAATGAATGCATGAACAATCATTATAATGTGTAAAAAAATTCAAATTCATGTATGTGTATACTATAGTATGCATGAGCATGAAATGCTCTTCTTAATCTCTCACTGCTATTTCTTATTTACAAAAATCTTGGGTTCTAACCCTTTGTATGGAAATGGTATGTTACAAAAGATATCGTATATTTAACAACGACTAGTTGAGAAAAATGTCTACTTAAAGAAGAGCCATTATATTTGCAATATACAAGAAACTTGTAAAATATCCTAGCAACATTAATATTCTTAAAAGTATTATCAAATTCTTTGTGCCTTAGAAAGTGAAATCATTTTATTGAGAGAGATTGTTAAATCCTCTATCTATTTCTTTTTAACAGCTTGTAGAGTTTTTTTAAACACTACGAGTCTGGAAAGTTGAAGAATCTTTAAAAATATGTACTTGTGAGCTTGGAAAGGCTCGTGAAAATTTACTAATTGGATTTTATAGTGAAATACTCAATTTGTATACATGGGGATTGGAAGTAGGCTTCGTTATAAGCTAAACCAATATAAATTGATTGTGTCGTTCTTTCTCCCTTCCTTACTTTTAAATTTCCATATTATAAGTTTGTGTTTTCAAGAGGATCCTTTAGTTTTACAATAGGCTCCTTTTGTTTTTCTATCGCAAGAAGTTCCTTTTGTTTTTAAGCATTAACAGGTTCTTATCAATTAAAAGGTTCCTTTTTTTTTTAGCATTAACAAGCTCCTTTTGTTTTTCATCACTAGTAAACTCCTATTCTTTTAATCACTAGCAAGCTCTTTTCAATTAATAGGATCCTTTTTTTTTAACATTAACATGATCTTTTCAAAAGTTGATAGGGCCTTCCTATTTATAGACTTATCTTTGTTTAGAAGGATATTATCTTTTATAAAGTATCTTACAAAGTTTTTTTACACAATTCACACCCTGTTATGTGTGTTTGCTTTATCTTTGATATTAGAGCGAGGTTTCACATTTATTATGTTTTACAGCATATGATAGACCATGGCAAACAATTTGAGAAACCCCATCTCAAAGCCTCCTTATTTCAATGGAAATAACTACTCAAACTAGAAAGAGAGAATAACCATTTATCTCTAATTTGCAGATATTAAATTCTGGTAAGCCATCAGAGTTAGAGCTACACTCTGATGCTGATGATAGGTGTGAATTGCATCATGTTTTAGGGTTTAATTTATTATGGATTAAGTGTTAATTTGAGTGTTTAGTATGTGTTTAGGTTAGAAATGTGTTAGTTTATATGTTTAAGTGTTTTTATAAGTTAGTATAAGTCTTTAAGCTTAAATATTATGTTTTTGAGGTATCCTGATGTGTTTATTAGTGTTTCAGGGTCAACGTTGAAGAATGGATAAGTTTATGAGACTTTCAGGCCAAAACCATGGCCTACAATCTTGGCATAATAGGCTATGATTGTGACAGAAACATGCAAGCTAGCCCATAATCATGGCCTAAGGTGCACGATCGTGATAGAATACTCTGTCACAACCCAAGCCACGATCATAAAAGTGGGCCATGATTATAGCCTGCATCGTGCAGACACATAAATAGGAGAAAACATCAAGTTTTGAAGGACTTTTCGGACTGTTTCGATCACGGAAAAACCATAAGGTTGTCAAGGTATTTAAAGAACATGAAGAACAAAAAGAGAAGAGTTTTTCCATCAGCCACATCCTAAAACCCTAGAGAGCTTTATCGAGATATTGAGAAAGAAACGAAGGAAGAGAGACATAAAGAAGAAGCATACGCGAAGTACTACCCGGAATAGGAGGTTTCCTTCTGTTGCTACCTCCGTCATCTATTCCACTCGTATTCTTAGATTTTTTTTTCAATTTTATTGATGTGTAGAATTGGGATAGCCATTGAGAATAGGATTGTTGAATGTTGAGATTTTTCTAAACTCACCTTTGGAAATTTTGTCTTTGATATTAATGAAATTTGATTGTCATTTTTTCATTGGATTATTTGTAATTTAATTTCTGCACTTCATAATTTGGTAATAACTTGAGAGGGTGAACCTAGTGAAAATCATTAAATTGGGCTAATAAGAGTTAGGTAATTTAATAGATCAAGAATTGAATCAAACCGGTAAATTTGTGTAATGTGAGATATTGCATAGGTTTCTGGTAGTTAATTGGACGACTTAAGATCTAATTTAGGTTTGGGATAAATTGTGAATTGAGAGGTTGCAATTGCTCATAATCTGAGTAGGGTTAATAATTAGGGTTAATGATTATAACTCGAGAGAGAGTAATCAAACATAGGACTGTCTAGAACCGATAATCCAACAATTTCATAATCAACTAGGTTTTCATTAAAGTAGGATAAAAATCCCCTTTCTCTCAATTGACAGTTCATAGGTTGATTTTAGATTTGGTGTTACAATTGCTATCTTGTTTATATTTCTGAATTTGATTATTAGAATTAATTGCGTGATTGAATTATTTTCTTGCTTATTTTTGTTCTTTTTAAATTGTTGTTAATTGAGTTCAGCATTAGATTTTAGGATTAGATTAAACCTCCTCGTGGGATTGACACCTTAGGCACTATGTGAAAGACCCATGTACTTGTGAAATATCGAGGTTTAAAAATATCAAAACTTTATCATATCGGAACCTGCGATCAAGTTTTTAGCGTTATTATGAGGGAGGCGATTAGTTTAGTCCTTTAGTCTAAGGCTTTTCCACTATCTTTTGTTTTTAAACTAATTTTAAAAAATTTTGGGTGTAAAGTAGAGACATATCAAGACATCTTAGAGTGATAATGAGACATCTAAAGAGTTGAATGCTAAGAAGAGAAAAAAAAGAACGATCATAGAGGATGTATATTATAGGGAGAAAGGGACTGTTGCGGATTTCAATGAGCTCCAATTTAATTGGGGAAATCATGATCCTTATATGAACTCATACATTTCAGGGTGGAAAAATCACCCAGATTTCTATTGGACCAATAATGCAAGTACTCACATAGGACATCAAGACCTATTTGAATTTCAACGTGATGAATCTTGTTCGTGGGATTCCAAACTGGACAAAATTATGAATAAGAAGAGAAACAGAAGACATTGGAAGAGAAGTTTAAACAAGTAGAAAAAGATCATGCCTCTTCTATTCACAATCTAGAGGTTCAAATGGGTCAGCTTTTTAGGAAATTTTGTAAGCAAAGTGTGGAAAACTGTCTGCGAAGCATGGATGTAAATTCAATAGAGCAATTTCAGGCTATCACACTTAGGAATGAGGTAGAGTTAGAAGAACTATCAAGAATTCAAGTTAAACCTGACCTTATAGAAGACCAAGAAATGAAAGAATGTCAACCCTCCCTTTTATTCACTAATTCTTGATAAACCATATGTGAACATTGAAAAATCTTGGGTAGATGTCCATAAAATGCTATTTTTCGGATTAATGATGACCAAGTGATATTCAATATGAATGATATATTTAAGAATCCAAAGGATAGTAACTCATTCAGGATAATTGATGTGTTCGAATCTTCTGATAAGCAGGAGGACGAAGAACAGATGACAACAGACATCGAGATTAAAGAAGCTATGATAGTCTCTGTTCGGGAAGTGGAAAAAGCAGAGGAGACGAAGATGATTAAGGAAGAAAAAGAGCAACTCACCTTCATATAGGACAAACTGTTGGATTTAATGGAAGATTCAGGGAGTTTTGTTATTCCCTGTTTTATTGACAGTTCATTTGAAAGAAGGACATTCTTGAGCTTAATTGGTTTTCATAATGTCATCAACATTGTCCTTCTAATTATGTTACAATGTGTAGCTTACTTACAGGCTACAAAACTGTTAATAAACCAAAAGGGTGGAAGCAAGCTGCTCATAATTGATCCTGGATAAGTTTTCAAGGAAAGAACATCGAGCTACAGACGTTAAAAGAAGCGCTACATGGGAGGCAACCAATGAAATTTATTTCCTTTGATTGTTTTTGTTAGAAAGTTTGAATTTTGTAGTTATGATTATTTTGTTTCTAAATAAAATCAAGAAGGAATAGGATTTTGAGATAAATTGGATGACGGATTAAGTAAGTAAAAGAGAGGTGAAAGGGTCACAAAAGAATTAAGAAGTGATTTCAAAAAATTTTGAAAAGAATAGAAGAAGAAAAGCTGAAGAATTGGTAGATCGTGGCCTATAACTGGGCAGAAAAACGGAATACGCATTTTTAAAGAAATGTTTTACCACTTTACCCTCCAACCACCTATAAATTCATTTTTAACTTCACTTTTTCATTCACTTTCACTTTTACTTTCACTTTATCTCTTTAGATTTCAAGCTTAGAAATGCTCTCACATCTCTCTACAAAAATTTCAACTTATAAATTTCTTCCAAACTTTACCTATTCACAAAAAAATATGTCACGCATTAAGCAATCAGCTAGATGGGAGCAATCATCGGGACGAAATCAAGTTGCAAGATGAGGGAGAAGAAACAGAGCAGTAGACTTCAGAGCACCCTTCCCAATCTACACAGAGGAGAAAGGTATTCGTTTCCATTCCTTAAATGCTAGACATATAGTAGTTCCCAAATAATTTTGAAATGCTCGATAGGTTAGAATTGTACGAGAGGGTAGAAAGCTTAGCTAAAAGAATCTAATGGGCCAGATTTATACTTTTCCAATTTCCTGTTTACCAGGAGCTCACTTTGAAAATTTTCACTTCCCTATCCTATTACCCTTAGAACCCCAAGGAAATATGGTTTAGGTTAAGAGGAAGAGCTTATGAACTAAATATAGAAATCATGTGCGTTATGTGTGAGTTCCCCGAATTATCCATTATTGATCAGCATGATGATTTTTATCCTTCTCAATATTGAAATAAACTCACTATAATAGAGCAATTTCATGCTAAGAATGCTCACAATAAAATAATAAGGCCCCACAACACTTGTTGCTTCACAAATTCACATGTCAGTTGATTTTTGACAAATCAGAAACCAACAAGTGTTCCACAAAGGAACTCTTTATGTTATGGTGTATGGACCACAACATTTTAGCATGCACATCCACATATGTGCCAAATGCTATTGTTGCGACTCCACACAAGAGGAGCAACAATTTAGGTATGGGGTACTAAGTGTCTGCCATTGCTCAATATTATAGCGTGGACAGTAGTTGGGTTAACTATTCATCTCCTTGACTTCCTAAACCATCACCATTTATGGTGGGCTAAAATCCTTAAGTCCCACAACATGGAACTTCGGGATATTAGCCAAACGACACATGTTAAGATTAAGGTCAGTCATGCAAGCTCAAGTTCAACTCCGCTTCAGCAGGCAGCAGAGGACTTAACCAGTAAAGAGTTGAAGGAGGAGGAAGAGATAGAAGAACCAGAATGGAATAAAGTTTTGGACACAATCTTTGAAAACAATGCGGTGATTACAGATCAACTAACGGAACACACCAGAATGATGAAGGAGATAGTTCAAACACAATGGCGCCAAAGCTGGGATATACATTGTATCCATCGATAGTTTGAGGCTTAAGGCGTTCAATTGCCACCCCAGACACCATCCTCGCCTCCCTCTCTATGAGATTTTGTTTAGCCCATTTTTCTTTTTAAAATTAGCCTTCATCTTCATCTTTATTTTTTTTTTTTTTTATTTTCTGTTTACTTTAATTTATGTTCTTCTTTTGTTTTATGTGCTTGTTTGTTCCCTTTTCACATTGAGGACAATGTGTTGTTTAAGTGTGGGGAGGGGTTTGTGTTTTGCTTTGAATGTGATTTTGCATATGGTATGATAGTTGTTAGTTTGCATTTTGTGAATTGGTTGAATATGTCAATGGCTTAGATGGATTGAAATTAATTTAATTTTGAACATAGTTTATTAGATTGTGAATAATCATTAGCTCACAAAATTAGTGAGTTGGGGTCTTTTACAACTTAATTAAGATTTAGACTATGTTTGGATATGTGGTGTGGTACGGATAAGTACTTATTTACCTCAGTTTCTAAACACAGTCATATGTTTAGATCTGCAGTCGAACAACCGAAGGTTAGAGGAAAGCGCGGTGTGGAACATCCCCTCACCTATGGGAAGGGTAAAATAGTAATTTGGAACGGGTTAGGAGTGTTTAAAATTATTTTTCTATGGACCGAAATGACCTACGGGCGTCCCGGTGCATACCCTACGGTAAGGGGGTGTTACACAGTGGGACTGAAGAAATTAATAATTAGAAAGAGGGTTACGGTAGGAACGTGCTTCTGCGGTAGAAATTGTACTTTCCATTAATAACCTTCTGATAATTATTATTTTCCATTATACCCTCAACTAATAGAAAACAAATCATATGACTAATAATATATTTTTACAAACTATTTTATTTACTAAATTTATTTTATTTATATTTTCTTATTTTAATTTAATATTTTATTATTTATAATTTTAAATTT
>JANIIA010475794.1:0-16973 GCA_027478495.1 Erythroxylum alaternifolium | reverse complement strand
TCTAATTTCTCTGATTTACCACACTTGGACCCGTTTCTCTGGTCCGACCCGTTCTATGGAAACGGGATGTTACAACAACACTACTATCTAAACTATAATCAAGTGACCAACTTGATTATTCGACTGTGAATCAATTAATTTAGATTTTAATAATATACATATTTCCCATACATCTCCATGTATACGTATATTACTGATTTAAGAACCTTGGTACCTTATGACTAGTTATATTATGCTCATACATATAAAACTAAACTCTTTTGTTTTATTAATAATAAATATTTTCATTATAATATTGTAAATGGAAGAAAATTAAGTTATATGTAAATACACTTGCTTTCTAGGGCATTATATTTACATAACCCTAACACTCTAGCCATCTCCTTCAACACCTTGGCATTTTTTGAAATGCCTTTGTTAGTGTTTGAGACAACTTCCATTACCTTCTCCCAACCCGTTGGCTCTTCTTTATCTGATTCCTCACTGTTTAAGTCCTCCTCCTATTACGATAGTGCTGAACTTGAAGTGGCCTGTCCCGCTCTAGTCTTGATATGAGATTTTGCATTGATATCTCCAAGTTACATATTATGGGACTTCAAGATTTAAACTCTTGTTAAGTGACAAGTGTTAAGAAATTTAGGATGATGGATAGTTAGTCCATTGTAATTAAAACCATAGTATTTCACAATGGCAATGACCAAGTACCCCATGCCTAAATTATTGCTTCTCTTTATTAGAGAAGCAATAACTACATTAAAAATATAAGTAGAGGTGTAGACTTTGACGCTATGATTCATAAACCACATGATAAAAAGTTCATTTATTGAACACTTGTTTGTTTTGCTTTTTGCAAATAAAGTTTTACACATGAATTTATGCAATAATAAGTGTTCGGGGCTTCTAATAATATTGTTATGGGCATTTTTAGTGTCCAAACTCTCCGACTCTTTCATTTCCATTTAATAGTGATCGGCATAAAAATTATTGTGTTAATCTACTATAGTTGAGTTGGAAAATCCACCAATTTCACAGAAAATGTCATAGTCTAACTCATATGGTTGAGCCCATAACTGAAACCATAGGTCCTTAGGGTTGATTGGCTCATACTAGGGTTAGTTCCTTGTAAAAAGGATAACTGAATCGCGTAAATTTTTCCCACTAAATTCTTCCACCTAAAGCTTCAACCTGTTCTCTCAATTTGATTGTTTCACGTATCAAAATCTAAGTATTTAAGCACAATAATGTTCTTTAAACTAAAGGTGTGGTAGCGGTTACCTTACTCCTCCGAGAAGTTCAGGAAAGTTGTATCGTAATCTTCTGCCCTACTTCATTATTCACTGCCCAATACTTAGACTATTCCTTTTATTTCACTTAACCGTCTGCTTTGATGCGGGGTCCCATTGGATTGAGAGTTGTGAAAAGTTTGGAGAGAGTTGAAGATTTAAAGATAGGTACAGAGAAGTGAGAGGAGTTGAGTTCTTAGGTTTAAAAAGAGAGTGAGAAAGTGAAAGGTGTAAGAAAAATGAGGGTGAGTGTAAATATATAAGGTAGGAAGGGTAAAAAGGGGTAAAATTGGAAAAAAGAAGGCTGAAACTTGTGCATACCGGGTCTGCCCTGTCATAAATCACGACCATGGCCCTGCAAAAAAAATCCTACATGCTTTTCAATATTGTTTCTTTTCCTCATTTCATCCCCAAAATCCTTCCATACCTTATAATTACATTATTGCCTCATTATGCTTGCCTTCCACCATATTCCCATGTCAACTAATCCTCAATTCCCTTAAGATATTCTACTGGACTCGAAATACACAAAAAAAAGATGCAAAATATATTTATTATAAAAGATGACATAATAAAATGATAAAAATCATTGGTTACCTCCCATGTAGTGCTTCTTTTACCGTCGATAGCTAGATGTACTTCTTTTGCTAATGGTGGTTCAAACGAGTCGTGTAATGGTAGCGTGATCATAGGTCTCATAAATTGCAAATGAGTTACCAAATGGTGATTTCCACCACCCTTCTTCTTCTTCTACAGCTTATTCTTTCAAGATTATTTCTTTCCAGGAGGATCCTTGTGATCATCACTAAGTTTAACCTCTCCATGAGACTTAGTTTTCTTAATGATGTCTATAGAATTGTGAGAACTTCTTTTATCATTGGACACATTAAAGGACACCTTCTCATTCCCAACCCTTAGAGTTAACTTTCCTTCATTAACATCTTTAATAGATTAAGCAGTAGCTAAAAGTAATCATCCAAGGATAATTGGTATTTCTAAGTCTTCCTTTATGTCTAGAATGATGAAGTCTATAGGAAAGGCAAAATTTTCCACCTTACTAAAGAACATCCTTGATTATACCTCTCGGATGGTAAATTGATTGATTAATTATCTAAACACTCATTATGAATGGTGCTATTTCTCCCAACTTCATCTTTTGGCATAATGTGTAAGGCTTCATACTTATGCAAACTCCTATGTCTAAAAAAGCCTCATCCACTTTGACATTACCTATGGTGCAAGGAATATAAAAATCCTTGGATCATTTTGCTTCTGTGGTAATGACGTTATTTCATTGGAATTCCCCATGCTTCCTACTTTACTCGCCAGCTTTTCTAACTCCTTTCTATTGGATAATCTTTCTTATATGGATTCCATAAGAGTAAGTCATGTTTTCAGTTGCTTTATTACCTCAAAGACTTCCTTCAACTCTATTTCTTTTGACTTTCGTTGTGTCAGAATGGAGTATGGAATTTCAAGTTGATACTCTTTGATTTCCTTCAAGTTATATTCATTCAGCAGGAGATTTTTGCCAGCCCTTTTCTTTTCCTTCTCCTTATCTTCTTGAGCTTGGTTTAGCTTCTCCTTAATGGCCTAAGTGATAACCATGATTCCTTCCTTTGGGATTTTTTCTGTGTTACTTCGAATGCTCCTTGCATTTCATGAAAACGGTGCATCTACTAACTGGACCATTTAGACTTACAAGTTATGAATGGAGGATGTATGACTCTTTATCACTTTTTGAAAATTTTCTTTTAATCTGTTATGTGAATCATCCATGTTTCCAATCTTATCCAAGATTTTGTCTAATTTGGTGTCTATAGAATTAGATTTCTCCTGTTGAAATCTAGGTGGCCCTTGAGGTCAGAATTGACCTCCAGTATTGTTTAATCATAAAACGTTTGGGTGATTCTTCCACCTAGGATTGAACTTGTTTGAATAGGGGTGATTTCCTCCACTACGACCAAGCTGTGCTCTTATATACTTAACTTGCTCTGTTTTATTACTTTACATCAAGAAGCAGTCGATGTTATCATGATTATCATGGCCACAAAGCTCGCATCTTTGTTGAATGACCTTAATTAGGGTTAAAGAGGAAGCTTTCATTTTGTTCAGCTGTTCATTTTTTCTTGTAACTCTATCATTTGGTCAATAACTACAACTCCCTTCTATTCTCGGACAGTTGTGTGTTGCCTATTTCAGTCATTTGTTCATAGATAGTTGTTACTAGCCATTTCGTCAAGCAACTCCTTTACTTTATTAACAGTCCTTTATATAAACGATCTACCTGATGCTACATCTATGGTACCTCTCGTGGGTGGATTGACTCCATTATATAAGGATTACAAAAGAAATTCTTTTAGTAGGTTGCGGTGTGGATACCTCTGTTGTAAACCGTTATATCTCTCCCATGCCTTATAAAGAGATTCCCCATCACTCTGTCAGAAGTTCGTGATTTGTTTTATCATCTTTGAAGTCTTAGTGAGGTGAAAATACTTGTCAAACAATGAACATACCAATTGCTCCCACATTGTGACATTTAAAGGACCAAGAGGGTGATACCAAGTTTTTGTTCTATCCTTTAATGTATGGGGGAAAAGCCTCATCCTTATCCTAACAGCATCTTTCTACATTCTGTGATATTTGAAGGTATCACATATTTCGAGGACATTCACTATATGTGCATTGGGATCCTTATTGGTCAGTCTATAGAATTACACATTCGTTTGCAAGATGATTAGTAAGGCCGGATTTATTTCAAATGAAGGTTCTTGAATACGAGGTCTAGCAACACCTTGATTGGTTGCATTAAATTCTTGTCTTATGAAATCCATTAGTGTTTGTGGTTGATTCCCTTGGTTTCCTCCTTGCTGAAACTCTTTATGAAACTCCTTAGCCATTAGTTCTTCAATTTCTTCTTCTTGACGTTTGGCTCTTCGAATGGCTAGTTCCAGGCGAGTGATGTTGAATTCTAAGTTTCAGTGATCCAAATTGAACTTCAATTACTTTTGTGTTCATACAAATGCACCGACATAAAAATGATGAGAATGCCTTAGATTATAAGACCTAAACTAATCCTACTAACTCCCCGATAACAGCACCAAAAACTTATTGAGGCAAGTTTTAATCTATTTAAAACCCTCAATATACTACAAGCACACAGGTAGTAGGTGTAGTCCATGAGGTTTTTATCCCTCGAGCAGTTGTCAAACGAATCTAATTCTAAGTTATCTAAAGGCCTAAAGAATTACTAAAATAAAAATAAAAATTGCATATAAAAATAAACACGTGAAGATGATTAATTGGAGTTAAAATGTAAAATTAACACACAAAAAATCAAATTGAGCACCACCAAATTAAAAATGGAAATCACACAAAGGAGATTAGTCGATTATGAGAAGGGGGATTTATTCTATCATCAAATGCTAACATGATTACTTTTGAGTTAATACAATATCAGTCCTAGACTTTTGAAGGATAGATTACTCTCTCTCAAGTTATAATCATTTAACCCTAAATCATAACCCCTAATTGAATTATGGAATTTGCAATCTCTTAATTAACAAAAAACTCACAAATCCAATCAAATCTTAAGCCCTTTAATAGACTACGGGGTCCTCATACAGGATATCTCTTCGTCTAAATTCCCGATTTGATTATTTGCATGATCTATTAGATTATTTAACTCTCATTACCCAATCTAATCATTTTACTATTGGTTCACTCTCTCCATTTGTTACCGAAGCATGCAAATACAACAAATAGTCACGACACCCAATGTATTAACATCAGAAGAAATCTCATTAACATTAATTCAAGAACAAATCCTTAAAAAAGTTTAGAACATCATCATCAAACCCAAATCCATCACTATCAAATCCATCTTATACATTCAAAAAAAAGAACAATAAAAATGAAATGAAATTTCTCTTGGAAGGGTTGGAATAGATTGGGAAGATAGCAATACTGAAGCCCTCCTTCTCTCTCTTCTTTTCTCCTCCTTCTCTCTTCTTCTTCCTCTCTCCTTGCATCTTCCTCAAAGTGGCAAAAATGATGCTCTCTTTTAGGTCTTCATTCTTTTCTTTTTATATATTTTTCGATTTAAGGCAAACACTAGGGTTTATCCTGGCCTAAAAGTCTAAAATATCCCTCGAAAAGTCACATTTTAGTGCCACGATACTAGGGTTTATCCTAGCCCAAAAGTCTGAAATATCCCTCGAAAAGTCATATTTTAATGCCACGATCGTGGCACTTAATTTTTGCTTTCTATCAAGATCGTGGCATATGGGACCATGATCGTGGCAGACCACCAAGTTTTTGTCACAATCATGGCCCTGGACCTTGCTTCGAACTTCCTTTGAAGTCTCTCTGATCTTTGATATTTGATTTGAAAAACTAACAAACACACCAAAGTATCTCAAATACACAAAATTTAAGCTCAATAGTATGCTCTAACCTATAAAACATTCAAAACACAAATTTCTAACTAAATAATGCAATCTTAACTAAAAAATGCAATAATTATTCATTTTAACAACTAAAAAACATACTAAACTACCCACTAAAACATTATGCAACCCCTTATTATCATATCTTCAACCATTACTTTCAATAATCCCTTGGTGAAAATGGAAACAACCTCATTATTCTAAGGTTATTAGTTGTATCATTTACTTTGAATTTGTTAAAAACTTTTCTTATATGCACATAAAGATCTTTATCAGATAGACCATCAAACAATATAAATTTTTGTAGCATCCATAAGATAATTTAGTTTGATCTCAAAGTTAGATAATGCCTGCTGAGTGCACCAAGAATAATTTCTTTACCCTAGATATTAACAAAAATTTGTATTGGTGGTGAGTAAAGGTCAAATCCATAGATAATTGTTATTAATATAGGATAAACATGCTAATAAATAACTAGGTTAATGGAGTATAATAATTGAAGGAAAAAATGAATCCAATAGGATCGAGGCAATTATGATAAGGAAATAATCAAACTAATAAGCTTAGTTTTTGGTTCAGTTTCAACTTTCACTTGAATAGCATAATTAACTATAATGTTATCTTTACCCTCTTTTGAAATTTCTAATCGTAGGTAATAACAAGTTGTATAACCCAAAGTTTCCCTCATATTGTATCAAACCTAAATAAGCTCTTCGATTCTAACTATTGGATAAACTAAAACAAGCTCTTTAGATTTAGTGCAACTTCAATGTTAAGAACCAGGAAAATATGTTAGTCTAAGTAATAAAAAAATAAACTCAAATTGTTTAACTTTGGTTATGTTACCCCCAATAATTCACGAACGCTAGTTATGAATTAGAAAAAACAAAGATTACATATTCAAGCTATAATTTTAATAATAAATTTGCTTAAGTATGACCTATCAGACTTAAATAAAACCAAATAAACATAAATCATAAAAGCTAGTCTTAGAATAACATAATCAATTCCATATAAAAATAAAGAATGATGTTACTATAATTAATTAACACATGAACAAGGTTTTACACTTCATCATCTTGAAATCGAAGAAATAGATCTTCCATTGCATATTTATTAAAACATACATCTAAAATAGAGGAAAGAAATTGAAAATCTGATTATGTTATACCCCCTAAATAAGAAAATAATTAAATATCCTATGAGTTTTTAAAATATTAAGAAAATAAGTCCTAAAAAATCTTACTAAAATATAATTAGGTTAGCAAGTAAATAAAATAAAACTCTTAACTGAGGCTAAAAAAAGTGATTATTCACCTATAAATTTTGTGCTTAGTGGCTCTAGAATCTTCCAAAATAAATTATGTCCATATTCATTGAACTGTTTAATATGGAAACTTATAATAGTAATAGTTTCAAGAAAATTTTCTACCATGATACTTTTTGATGCTGGAATAACTCAAAACGAGAAAGTCATAGTTCTCTTCTTAAGATTTATGCAGAGTCTTGAATCTCCTAAATCAAAGTTTAGATAAGAAAGTAATGCATAGAAAATTGAACAGCATGTAAATTGTCTAAAATTATGAAATAAAGCTCCTTTTTACTTCTTTTGCATCCATTTGCCACTTAAATTAGAATATAAACAAAATTAGGTATCTTAGAAATAAAATAAGTTTTAAACTCTAAGAATTATTAAATAAATAGTTAATTAGTACTTATCATTAGATGTTGCAATTTCTAGTCTAGTTATGTTGGATTGCATTACCATAAATGATAGCTTTCCATAATGCAATATAGTTATATGCCCTCCGTCCATAATAACAGGCTAATAAACTTGAAACAAGAATAACATAAAGCATATAAATCAAAAATCAAAAATATGATGCGCATGAATTATATATATTTTTTATTATGTATTTCTACTTTAAATTTATATCGCCTTATTTTACTTAGCTTTTGTTATCTTTTTATGTAATTATACAAATTAGACATCAACATGATATTATTCAAGAATTAAAGTCAATTCCAAGTAAAACTAAGAAAATTTTCAAAATTCATGGAGAAAAACGGTCTCGCCCACAACTTTATGCCATCTTGTGCTATAAAAGGATCAAATGTTGTAAGCGACATGGCTTGATCTATGATTGTGTAGGAGATTGTGTGAAAGTCATCAAAGAAATAGTAATTATGGATGAGGGACATTAGCATAATAAATATGTGTATTCATCTTCTAAAAAATTGTGAGATCAATGGCTTGAAGACAACATTATGCCAAAAAACATATATATTACTTAAGAAAAATTGAAGACATATGTTCTAGACCATAATCATAGGATAAAAAAAATGGTGTATGAAGAGTAAACCATATTTAGAGGGCATAAACCCTAATTTTTATAAGAATTTAGTCAACTTTTGGAGAAAATGCTCCTAACAAACATCTTGTTCTCTCTATAAGCTAATGCTAGCTATTGGAAGGCTTCTTTAATGCTCAGGCAATCGATTTTAAGTTATTTTAACAAGATAATCAAAGACTAGACATCATCTTAGTGGATTAAGCTATCGACAGATTTATGGAGTTCATCAAAGGCTAGATATCATGATTTTTTCCATTTTTTCTTTTCATTTAATTATTTTTATAATGTTTAGAGGCTAAAGAATTTTTTATGTTTAGATAGGGAAAACTATTGTTTATTTTTATATAAATTAAATTAATTTATAAAATAAAATAAAATATCTTTACTATTCTTAGTGTTGATTTATTCATATTAGTATATAAATTTAATTTTAATTCCCTTATGGATGACTCAATAGAGCCTACTTATAAGTAAATCATATCTTAGATGGAGGAGTTTTGCTCCCTAGTGGCATCTAAGAGGGTTGATGAATTAGGTATTTTTAAAATTAAAAATTATTTTTAACTAATTAATGCAATTTGACAAGAATAAAAAATAAGTTAATTTAAATTAAAGCATAATCAAATAATAATTTAAAGAGTGTACAGAAGAAGACATTAACTCTCGAATAATTTAGAAATAACCATTGCATACATTAACTCTCAAAGACACTTCTTAGAATTTCCACTAAGTCTCTTCCTTCAACAATGTAAAAGGGAACTAGCCTATAATAATCTAGTTTTCCAAGAGTAAATAGCAACACTTCTTATAATCTTTCTCTATTGTGAAGAGTAAGCCTACTAACGAAATAATTTATAACTAAAAAAATATCACTTCATCCCTTTAATAAAGATAAGTGCCTCGCTCACTAAAAAATAAGACAATGAGTACTCAAATGCTTAAAAATCATTAGAAATATGTGAATAAAAACACCAAAATAATTTTTAGTGCGATAACCAATCAAAAAATGCATTTATATGGTTTAGGACCTAAACTAGCTATTATAGCCAAAAATTATTCATCAAAATGGATGTTTTTCAATGTATTAATCGATTAGTGTAGCATATTCATCAACTAGTGTGTATTGAATAACCAAGGTTCACTAGTAACTAACCATTTGTTAACTAATAGGTCAAATTTATTGACTAATATAGTATATTGGTTTACTCATATGTCAACCATTTTTTTAGAAATTAAATTTTCATCAGTAGTTGTACAATAAAATCTTCAAAATAATTTTTAACATAAAAAATACAAAAATACAAAACCACCATCAATGACTATTTGTTTGCTTATATAATGCCTTAGGTAAAGGCTATTATTCCTATTTACCTAACCCCTAAGCTTATGACATGGGTCTAACCAGTACCTTACTAACATCACTTAACTCTAATGATTAACCCATCTTACACTAAATAAATTTCTTACATCCTTCTTTCTTGTTGCATGTTTTGTTCGCATGTGTTTTGAGTGATCTTCTTCCTCCCCGATCATCATTTCATCTTGCACCTTCATTCTTACTAAATGTTTCATTTGCATTGTTCAGGACTTGGGCATCTATGGCTATTTTTGGAGTTCCCCTAGACAAGCAATAATGACTTTTAGTGAGATGAGGCATCATCCACACTTGATTTATGTTTCCTCTTATTGATTTCTATAAGTTATCACCCTTACTATCTTTCCTTACTGTGATTGATACAATCTAGACTAATGAAAATGTTATTTGGATTACATATATATACCTTAAGAATTGGCATTTGTACCTAGTTCTTTCTCTAATATAATCCTCATAAATCTATTATTTCCTTATTGCAATTTGTCGATATTTCCTTTACTATTAGCTTCATTAGAATGGATTAGATGATGTTGAATTGTAGTTCCTCCTTCTTAATTTCCAATCTTTGAAAGCATCATTAGTTCCTCTTTTCAACAATCTATACATGTAGGTTCGCATACTTATCATATATACTGGCACACTACCTCCATTAAGCCTCCCTCTTCTCTATAGCCATTTAATGAACTCCATTTATATAAGGCTAGATTTTTGTAAGTGACATAACACTTGCATCCTTCCCCACATATTAAAATAACAAAGGCATCTAAAAAATAAATGTGCATGACTTTCCTAGTCTTGTTTTCATAACAAACTTTATCCAAATAGATTAAAATATCTTAATTTGTCCATTATTGGCAGTTATTTTTTTATATTGCCAACTATAAAGTGAAGGACACTTTAAGGATTAAAAACTTATTCTATATGACTTTTTTTCCACCCAATAATTGCTTCTATAGACCTTATGATCTCTTTTCAAGAACTATTATTGATCCACTCTATAGTGATACGTATCTAGATATAGGTGACTTACTATCCTCTACATTACTATCCTCTACAAGTCTTTATTACAACATTTCTCTCATCTTCTTTTAGTTTTCTCAACTAATGGGAGATATTCTCTGAAATTGAGTCTCTTTGAAGCCAAAGGAAGTCTAAGGTATATAATAGGAAGCTTGTGAGCTTTGATTCCTATTATAAATATGTTAACAAATGTTTGTATGAAATTTTAGTTAATCAAATTTGATAACTTTAACCTACAATCATCAACCATTATCCTAAATGTTGAACTATCTCTCCAAAATCTTGATTTTAACAACTTCAAATGCTCAAAATTCATTATCTTAATGAAAATACTTTTAATAATGTTCCTTGTAGAACATTTTTAAGTTTAAGAGGTTTTCTATGAAATTAAAACTTTAATGGCTCTTGATGAATGAAATTACTCATATAATTAGTTAAAATAATTATGATTTTAAGTATGGTGAGTCTTTAAGATTATTAAAATGACTACTTGAAAGTGCAATAAACAATAAAAAATAGATATAATCATGATATTTTTTGATCTTCTTTATCCTTCACTTTGATCTTTATTTCAATTGATGCAAGCTTTAAATTTTCATTAGCAAATTTTTGAAATGTCTCTTAATTTATGCATAGCCACTTTTTATCTTATATTTCTTTTATCAAAAATAAAACCACCTAAGATTTGATTTGTAGGATGATTCTCCTTTAATTTTGAATTCATTGGTAGCTTTTAACCCTTCTTAGATCCCTTATTTAGTTAAACAATTTGCCCTTGTATTGTGTCTTACTAATAATTCTTGTTTCATTCAAGGGCTATTTCTCCAAATTTTTAGATAGACTTTAATCATACTCTTTAATTCTTTCTACTGCAAGAAGGTTTGATTCATAAAAAATATCATACATGCACTCTTTAATAACTAGAGTCTTCCTGTTAAATATTATATATACTTTGTTAGTTTGGGAGTAAGATAGAATAATTCCTTCTATGTTATACTTAGTGTTCAAAATATAATACTTAGAAACAAATACTTTAAAATACCTAATCTTTGGATTATTCTCATTTTAAAGCTCATAAGGAATTTATCCATTATTTATGTTAAATAGACTTTGTTGGATATATGATCTACAATTACTACAACTTTTGTCTAAAAAATACCTTAGTAGATCATATTTATTTACCTTTTTGTAGCAATGTCTTATAATATCATATTTTCTTTTCAATAACTTCATTTTATTAAGGAGTTTTAGGAGTGGAAATTTTTTTTAAAAATACATTTTCTTCACAAAAAGATTCTAACTATCGATCCATTTTCAAATTCCCTAACATGATCACTCCTAATTGATGTGATATGGAGAACTCCATTGAAAAACTTAACAAACTTCCTAATATGTTCATTTTTTTCTAGATAGCAATAACACCTAAATCAATATACTGAAGTCATCTACTAAGAAAAATGAATACTTTTTTTTCATTATTAAAGGTTACAAAATTTTTAGTCTTGAACAAGCTTTTGTTTGTTTATCCATTTGGAAAGCTCCCTATACCTTTTCTTTTTTAAACTCTATTCTCAGAATTTTGGTAGCAAGTTTTTTAGAGTCGAGATTGGAGATGAGATCTATAATTGCATATCTAAGCCTCCCCTGACATTGTCTCCAAATTTGAAAACTACTATTATATAGAGATGAAAATTAGGTTGCATAACCATTATCTATCTACCATTTGTTTCTTTTTTCTCTGTATGCCTATAAAACAAAGTAATTAATGTGTTTTAGGTACCTGATTAAGATGGGATCCTTGATTGTTAACATATTTCTTCTTCCTTCTTTTTAAAGAAAAATATATTTATATTAACACAGGCTAAGCTTGGCAAAATGTACATCTCAATGGTAAGAAATCTTTAATTACAACTCAACAACAAAGAAAGTTTAAAACAAGCACTAGGAATTTACATTTCTAACATCTTATGAAAGCATTAATTACAACACAACAATAGAGAAAGCTTAGAAAAGGACTATGAATCTGTGTTTCCTAGTATCTCATGATATTATAAATTCCAACATCTTCTTATGCTTGCACTAAGATTATTGTGCTTTTCTTTGCCTAACAGGAGTTCTCTTATTCAGTAAATAGTTACATCAGCCAACTCTTGCATCTCCATCACCTTACTGGTGTATTGCCTTCTATATCTCTCTTTTAAGAAAGAAAAAAATGAACAACTAAAAGATAGAATAAACTGAACAACAAAAAGCTATTTTGAGAGTTATAACATCTTACCTCATTTTAGTTATCACGTTGATAGTCCACTGTGTAAAGTTTAACCATTCTTTATGGGAAAAATTAACCTACAAAATGTATTAAATTATATTCCAAATAGCGTGCGAGACCCTGCATTGGAAAAATAAATGATTCAGGGTCTCATATTCCACTTTGCATAAGTTGCATCTAGAATCGAAGTTAGCTACACCGCTAACCATTTAGCTATAGTTTTGAGCCTATCTTTCACCATAAGCCAACATATGAATGCTACTTTGCAGGATAAGAAGTTTTGCAAATTTAGTTCAAACCAAAGTACCTTAGGTTGAGTCACCCTATAAAGTTTGTAATATGATTTATTAGTAATTATCTAAAGTTAGTAAGGGTCTAGATGATTTTGTCCTCCTTAGCAGCAGATGAATTACTAGGAAGTAAGCTATTCAAGCTAACAAGCCCACAAAATTGCAATCCCAGCTTCTAGTTTAAGCTAACTCTTGCTTGAATAGGAATTCTAATTATCAAATGTCTAAGATCATTCCTATTGATTAAGGGACTCAACTCATTCCAATTATCAAACAACAAACACGTTGATTCAGCATCTCCAATTATTTTCTTTATTGGGTGATATGTTTGATGTCTCAGTCTTAATGTTTGTTTAAAACTCCGTGAGTTTTCTCTAGTTTGATATAATTGCCAAAAGCTTTTCTCCTTCATATAGTACTCATTAATCCATTTAGACCGTAAGGCCTCCTTATCCTTGAATATCCTCCATATCCTCTTTTTTAGCAGTACTTTCTGCATAGACATAAGAGATGCAATCCCTAAACACCCTTTTTCCTTAAGAAGACACAATTCATCCCATTTCACCTTATCCCCCTTAATTTTCTAATTTTCCTAACCCATAAAAATTGTTTGATATACCTTTTAATCGCCTTTATAACCTTCCTAGATAGCATCAAATGAGCACTCTAGCACATGTTAATGTTCCTTAACACAATGGATATTAGCTACAATATTCCATCAAATGACAACCACCTATTTTGCTAGGAATTTATCCTAGTTTTGTATGTTTCAAATAAGGTTAAGCATTCTAGATATTTTGGTTTGGTTATGGTAATCAGAATTTCCAATTATCTTAATAGAGGAGCATGAATTCAAAGTTTTGTCAATATGCTTAACTCCAAGACATTTTGAATACCTGAAGAAACATACATACAACTTTTTACAAAGTTAATATTCAAACTTGACATCTCGCTGAACTCCTCAAGAATCCTAATCATTATATTTAAAGAATACACATTAACTTTATAAACCAAAAGTAAATCATCCAAAAATGCTAAATTATTTAGCTTTAGCACTTCACATTTGTGATGAAATTTGAACCTTAGATTCATAACGGTGAGGGTTACCAACATTCTGGAAAAGATTTCAATGGCTAATAAGAATAAGTAGGGGAAAGGGTCCCCTTGCCTAATACCTCTAAAGTTTTTAAAGAATTTATTAGGACTTATGTTGATTGGAAAAACTAAGTTTTGCTGATGAAATACATTTTACTATCCACTCCATGAAAATTTTTTTCAATCTAAAAGCTTGAAGACAATCAATGATGAATTCCCATTTAATTATCAAAGGCTTTTAAAAAATCAACTTGATGCAGTAGCTCTTGATGGCCTTCTTGGAAATGCATTCCCTCGTCAACTTTTGAACGATGAAGATGTTATCCCTAATGCTCCTTCCCTAAACAAAATCACCTTAGGAAATAATAATAAGAGGCTTTATGTATTTCTTCAGTTTTTCCATAATTATCTCTTAAATGAATTTATAAATAATGTTCTAGTAAGATATAGGGTGAAAATCTTTCATTCTAGTGGGGTTTTAGATTTTTGGGATAAGGCTAATGTAAGTTTTGTTGATTTCCTTAAGAAGTTAGGAGGAGTAGAAAAATTCCTTCATCACTTATACAATCAAATCACCAATAATGCTCTAAGTATTTTGAAAAAAAAGGTACTAAAATCGTCAGCCCTAGGAGCCTTTGATGGATTCAAACTAAGAAGAGTGTTTTTAATTCCCAGCATTGTAATTGGATTATTAAGGCTTCCCTAGCTTCTTGGCCAATTTTCTCTTTGATAACTAAAGAAAGATCACATCTTCTACTAGTTTTTAGAATACCCATTAACCCCTTAAAGTAATTCATCACAATATTCTCTATCTTAACCTAACTAGTACTTAAATTTCCCCTGTCATCATCTACCATAACCATTTTGTTTATGATTATTCTACCCAAAATAGTGTTGTAGAAGAACTTCGTATTAGCATCACCATCTTTAAGCCAGTTAATTCTAGATTTTTGTCTCAAGATGGAGTTATGGACATTCAGTGCTGAATTAAAATCCCTCAAATATGATGTCTCTAGATTTTTTAAGATACCATCATAAGGATAATCATAACTCATCTGTTCAATTTCTAATAGCTTTTCCTTGGCTTTCTATACTGATTTTGCATATTCGAAGTTATTAATCTTTATTAATCCTTTAATGCAAGCTTAAATATTTGCAACTTTCTCATTAGATGATAAGCCTTATAACCCGTCACGTCCAAATGCCATTTGCTACTAACCAGCACTAAAAAACCATATCTTTCAACAAGGCAATTGAAAAACCTAAATGGGGCTCTATTGAACCAAAATGCAAGTCGATAAAATCAATAATAAAACTTATTATTAATTTACGATCAATAACAATAAGCTTTGTTAACTCAAGTTTTCCTTTAAATTGTATTTAATCAAAATAACTCTTTAACTAAACCTAACTATTGGACAACCTACAACAAACTCTTTAGATTTTGTCAAACAGTTGCATTAAAAATAAGGAAAAAAGATAAATCTGGGAAACAACCACACAAGCTCAAGTCATTTAACCCATGTTATATTATCCCTAATGATTTAACACCATTAGTTGCCATTATGTATTGTTTGAGATTATATCACTGGATCTATACAAAAACAATATAATAAAAGCATTCAAATCATCCTTACACAAATAGCCAAATTAATAAGCAAGAACAACATAAACAATCCTTTTAGAGAGAGATTCAACAATACACAATGACAATATGCTCAAATGTGAACCTCGACACTGATTTCACCTTCGAATCGAAAGAAGGAAGATTAGCCTTCCATAAATCTGAAAGAAGTTAGTGTTTTGCCTCTAAAATGATTAACAACCCTCTTGGCCACTCACATGTTCAATTATATGAAGAAATAGGGTTTTGAGAAATGCAAAGTTGGCTGCACGGTCATGCATCCAACTATGCATCACTAATAAAATGCTCCTGTCAAAATTGTGCATAATCATGCAAGTGTATACAAAAAAATTCAATCGCGAAGATACACGGTTGTATAAGTATAATCAGGACCGCGTAAGCTACAAGTCATGCTGAAATGTTCATTTTCTTGTATTTTCTTATCCCATCTTCACCCTAATCCATCTCCTTCCTATTCCACAAGGACAGATGAGTTTGAACATGAAGGGGATTGATTAAAGAATGTGCTTTTACCTTATTTTAGATCTTGATCTTGCAAATTATACCTAAAACCAAATACGAATAAAAAATGAGTTTCTTAAACATTTTATAGCATCAATTACTAAGTGTTAAGGAGTCATTATATAATGAATTAAGCTCATATTAAAACTCGATAAACCTTAAGTCTACGAGATTTAGCTAGCACCAGTAATCTCTTATAGTTCCTTTCCTACTCCCTTTAATTGTGATCTATTTCCCTCAGTCTCTATAGGAGAAACTATACAGTTGAAGTCTCCCGTAACAACCCCAATTCCTTTTGTTGAAGCTTCAATTACCTTGAGGTCCTCTCAAATTTTAGCTCTTTGGAAGGCATAATTACTTGCGTAAATAATAGAAAGTTCAACACTTTTAGGTATTTCCTGAATTTCGCATTTAACTTGTATAATCTAGTTTGACATGAAGCCTTATAAATCTAGCTCCCTCTATGTTGAACATTATAATGACTTTTCCATTATGATGAAAAGAATGATTAGTAATTAATTTCCATTTACGACCTAAAAAAGTAAGTGATGCTTGTAACCATGAAAGCTTTATTTTGGTTTCCATTAAACCCAGCATTGTAAATTTTTCTCCAAAACTATGTCCTTGACAATTTACTATTTAAGAGGGTCATTAAGCTCCCTTTCTTTCTAAACTAAGAAGTTAATTTCTCAT
>JANIIA010475741.1:0-16983 GCA_027478495.1 Erythroxylum alaternifolium | reverse complement strand
ACTACCATAGGCTTGCTAATACACCAATTCTCCTTTACAATGATTGCATGCATAAATAGATCAAAAGGACTTGTTTATGGTTGTAATGTGGTAAGGGTTAAGGTGGGTAAAGAGGGAAAAAGGGTTAAGCATAAGCATTAGTAAAGTAAAAAGCGGATATAAAGGGATAACAAAACATAACTTCAAGATATACAAATATCACTAATATTTTGCACTTATTGATGCGACTCACTTGTTCTTCCTTTTTCTTTTTTTTCTTTTCCTTTTCATTTTTCCTTTTTTCTCTTTTTTTCTCTTTTTTTAAAATACATGGAAGAACTATTAATCAAAATATCACTATATACACTGTAATCTATAGGTAAAAATATACTCAACTTATTTTGGTAAAATTTTCACAACGATCCCAACTAATGTATTACTTAATACTCTACTAAGCTTGTGAATGCGTAGATTAATAAGGTTTAAGGTTTTAAAATTGTGGGTGTTTTCAAGAAACAAAAGTTGAAGGCTCAATGGCGGTAGCAAAGAATAATATAAAGGGTTGGTCATTTAAGCCAAATGTTAATACAAGGCCCAAATCATCTCTATTGAGCATACATCCAGTAGACTCAAACATATTAAAAGCATGTTTTGAAGGTAATAACCTAAGGAAGTATCACTCAACAAAGAAATAGAATGACTATACATGGAGTCATATGGCTCAATCCTCACAAAAGCTCAAATAAAAACTTGTTATGCATTTCTACGCTACCTCATTGCTCAAATTTCAATTTGTGACTAAGCTTATATAACCAACTATTTTTCATCACTCTATATAGTTCACTTTCTACTTAAGTAGCCTAATCCGAATTCAAGTATGCATTCAATCTAATTCCAACTAGCATGCTAGAATCTTATAGCCATATCCATTAGAATGATTCAAATGCGGTTCTATTGCTGACACAAAGAACATGATATACCTAACCATGCATCCTATTTAACAAAATGCAAACAATGCAATTGAAAAAGTCAAAGTCACCTCCCCAAACTTAAAGTTCACATTGTCCTCAATGTGATAAGTCAATCACCAAATAAGAAAAAATGACCTCAAACTAAACAAAAGAAATTAAAACACACAAATGACATGAAACCAAACAAAAGATATAATATGAAGCCAAAAAAAAAAAGAAATGAAATGAAAACAAACAAAAGAAATAACAAAATTAAAAGTAAAAGGGTAAGAAAAGCTTATTCAGATGATGGTGGCGACGGTGTTGGTGAAGGAGGTTTAAAGTTGTTCCTTTGACAGAAGTTGAGGAACCTCTTCTTCAAGCTACACTGCTTCTTGTGAACTTTCCGCATTTGGGTGCCGAGCTCATTTAGTTGGGATGTCATTTATTGAGAATTGGTAGCCATCTGGTCGAGGATTTATTGAAATCAGTTAACCTCTACTAGTGTACTCAGTTCCTCCTCCACTAATTCTGCCTCTGGCTCAAGGACTACGTAAGATGTGGAGGGTTGGGAAGCGACTGTACTGGTGCCCCTCCTATTCCTCACTTCAATAAGCGTCAGAAGATTTCAGAACTCCAAAATCTCAGAACGTCTCAAATATAATATGTCAAACATATCGTTTGGCGTTGTACGCAAAATTTTCATATTAACATTATAAAACACACCTAAAGCAGAACCAACATGAGACATCCCAAAACACGAGATCTTTTGGTTAACAACACTCACTATTAATCGAAAAATCCTATATGGTTTATTAATTTTAATTTTTCGATCTATGCACTATAAAAAGAAAAGTTCTTTGGTCGAGTATTTCTTGCTTTCAGCTTTATTAAACACCGTTAGACACATAAATTTGCGTAAAAGTAAATGCTCAGCACTCTAGATTAAAGAATTTGGTGCATTACGTGAGTTAAAATGTTCTTCACTCATGAGAGTTTTCCAATAAGAATCAACATCAAAATCAGCGTGACGATCTAGAATTTTTACATTCAATAAAGTAAAAATTTCATGCATGACAGTATAATCAAGTTTAAAAATATTTCTGGCTAACCTAAACCTAAACAGATCCAATTTAGGGTTATACCAGACTGTTGTAAAAAACTCTAAAGTTATAGTAGCATAAATAGGTACAGCGCACTGAACAAACCTATTCCATCATACGTTTGCAGCTAGTTGCTTAAGTTGTCATCTCACTCCTATGTTCTCTAATAATTCAAAATTAAAATACCTAGGAGTGACTATTTCTCTATCCCTAAGGTCACGAAAATGCGTACCTTCTTGTGATGAATAGATTAGGAATGGAAAATGATAAACTGTCGCTAAATCGTGTATGCCTTCACTGAAAACCTACAAATGGAGTTCGTCAGTCGATTTTCGAGCCATCATCTTCTTTGATGCCATTGTAAGAAGGAAATCTACAAAAATGAGAAAAAATGAGTAAAATTTGTATTTAAGAGAGAGAGAGAGCAAAATCTTACCCAAATCCTTTTATTTTTGAATGATTAATGCATGAAAAGATGAAAGGATTGTAAGATTGATGAAAAGAGTTGGAGAAAATACCAAGAATCTAGAGGAAAATAAAGAGTTTTAGAGAGTGCGAGGAGAATTTTTATAGGTTAGAGAGAGAAGGGGTGAAAATTTTAAGAATGGGTGAAAGAAGAAAAGGGGGAGGGAAACTTAAATTTCCCTCATGATGGAATTCCCATGATCATGGGATTTCTGTCTAGAAATTTTCTAAAGAGAGTTCCCACGATCGTGGGAATCACCTCATTTCTCACAATCGTGGGTTTTCTCTCCACAAATTTCTGGAGAGATTTCACATGATCGTGGGAATCAATCCAATTCCCACGATCACGGGAAGAGGTGGTTCTTACGATTCCAAACCTTTTTCCAAGCTTAATATTAGTTCTCCATGATCCCATAACCTACAAACACATCAAGTTAATATTATCATCAAGAATTTTGAAAAGAAAATAAGTTAAAATTCAAACGAATTCCAAATTAACATTAATCAAACTCAATTCAAACATGATCATAACTAAATAAATCAAACAAATAAATAGGAAAAAAACAATCAAAAGGAAGTAGAATTCTATGGGTTGCCTCCCATGCAGTGCTTCTTTTAACATTGGTAGCTTGATGCTCTTCCTTGTAAACTCAGTCAGGATCAATTGTAAACGGTTTACTTCCACCTTTTTCATTCAATATTGGTTTTGTAGCCTATAAGTAAGCTATAAATTTCAAAATAATCAAAAGGATAATATGGATAACATTATGAAAACCAATTAAGGTCAATAATGTCTTTTTTCTAAGTGAATTATCAATATAACAGGGAATAACAAAACTCCCTGAATCTTCCATTGAATCTAACAGTTTGTCCAGTACAAAGATGAGTTGCTCTTTTTCTTCCTTAATCAACTTCATCTCCTCTGCTTCTTTTGATTCCTGAATAGAGACTTTCATAACTTCTTCAAACTCGATGTCTGTTGTCATCTATTCTTCATTCTTTTGTTCTTCAGAAGATTCGAACACATCAATTATCCTGAATAAGCTACTATCCTTCAGATTCTTAAATGCATCATTCATGTTGAATGTCACTTGATCATCATCAATCCAAAAGATAGAGTTCTTGTCATGGACATCTTCCCAAGATTTTTCAATGTTCTCATATGGTATATCAAAATTTGGTGAATAATAGGGAGGGTTTTCATCCTTTTATTCATCCTTTTTTTAAATTTTTTGGTCTTTTATAAGGTAAGATTCAGCCTGGTCTTCCACTGGTTCTTCTTGTTTATCTCCATTTATAAGTGTGATAGCCTCCTTTTTCTCTCGTTAATACAATTCCATGTTGCTAAGAGAGTCTTCCACACTTCTCTTACAAAATTCATAAGAAACCTGTCTTACTTGAATCTCTAGGTTATGAATAGAAGCGGCATGATTTTTAAAACTTGATCAAACTTCTCTTTCATTCTCTTCTGACTTTCCTCCTAGATGAGAAACATCCTCTTCTGGTTCTCTTCCATTCTTGTTAGCTTATCCATGATCTTGTCAAATTTGGAATCCCATGAACTGGACTCATCTTGCTGAAATTCAAATAAGTCTTGATGTCCCATGTGAGTACTTGCATTATTGGACCAATGGAAATCTGGGTAGTTCTGTCACCCCGGAGTGTACATGTTCCAATAAGGATCGGTACTTTCCCAACCATACTGTGCTTCATTGTAATTTGCAAAAGTTCCTTACTCCCTATAATATCTATCTTCCATCATTGTTCTTTCTATTTCTTCTTGGAATCTAGCTCTTCAGATTTCTCATTCCTTGTTCTAAGATGTCTTGATATGTCTTATGATATTAGATAGTTCGTTGTTACCAATTCTATCGATCTTTGCATGCTCCTTGTGTTCATGCACCTATAAATACACAAGGAAAAGTATCAAAAACTCTTAAATTAAAGTAGTCTAAATTAAACAAGATGTTAAACAATCAATCCCTGGAAAATGTGCTAAAAACTTGTTGAGTGTAATTATGCAACACAAACTACTCATTTTATGCTAAAAAAATCGCAAGTGAACGAATCGAGACTTGTAGTTAAAAAGAGCAGATATCGATCCCACGGGGAATCATGCCCAAACACTTAATTTAGACAAAACTTTGTTTAAGAAATGAAATTGTTTAATGCAAATAATCAGGAAAATTAAAAGACAAACAAAGCAATAAACAATTCCAAAATGTAGAAAAATTGGAATTCAAGATCTAAAGATTAGAGATTACTTTTTTCCCTATTCTGTCTCCCTCCTATTTTACTAATTCAATTGTGTCTCACCCTAATTTTTGAATGTATTAACTACCCTATCTTAAGATGTAGTTAATTGTCCCTAATCAAATTTAAGGGAATCAATTAGATGTTCTCTTTACCTACCCAATGACTCTACCGATTCAACTAGTTATTAAACTATGTTATAGGTGATCAATTGACTTTGCCGAGATCTCTCTTCTAAAGCAACAATTAATGTGATGATTGTATGTTTGTGGGCTGCCAACTCTCATTGTACAATCCTACATAATTAATCTTGCTCACTCTCTCGATTATTATAAGATAATAAATAAAGTCAACAATCATTAAAGATAACTTCATTCAATTCAATGAAATAGGAGTTCTAAAAAAATAGTTCAAAAGCAACTACTAAAACTAAATCAGCCACTCATGGTCTCGATAACATCATCAACATTCAAATAAACCATTTTACAAAGAATAGAAGGAAGAAAAGCATAGAAAATTGGATAAAAGGAACTTCTTCTCTTTTTTGCCAAAATCTGGAATTTTGGATGTTGATGTGCTATTTTTCCCAATCTTGATGATAATCCTTGACTTCATTCCTTCCTCAAGGCTCCAAACATGAGTTCTTCCCTCAAGGATGGTGTTTTTGCAGAGTTTCATCTCCCTTGAAGATGGAGGCCTAATTATGCTTTTATAGTTCAAAAAACCTAAATTTGATGAAGCCCCGCATAATCCATCGGATTGTAATTCCCACATTCCTCAAGGCTCCAAACATATGTTCTTCCCTCGAGGATGGTGTTTCTACAGAGTTTCGTCTCCCTTGAAGATGAAGGCCTAATTATGCTTTTATAGTCCAAAAAACCTAAATTTGATTAAGCCCCGCATAATCCTTCGGATTGTAATTCCCATAATCGTGGGATTGGCAACAGATGGACTTCTGTTTTCTTTTAACAATAATCAACAATTATGCAAGAAAACACATGCTAATTACCTAGAAAAACATATACTAGTGCACAATTATCAATTAACCCTCCTCGTGGGATTGACACCTTAGGTATTACGTAGATGACCTGTGTACTTACGAAATAGCGAGGTTAAAATATTAAAACTTATTCATATCGGAAATCTGTGGTCAACTTCCACCACCTACCTATAATGCTTTTGGTTCATTATAGCCATTGCGCGTTCAAAATGTGCTTAAAATCAAATATGAGCTGAAGTGAGTATCTTAAGCATTTTTAAGGCATTTATCACTAAGTGTGGTAAATCAAATGAATTAACATTTAAGCACATATCAAGTTCCCTCATGTTTAGATTTTAACCATCCATGAGCAAATCGTCAAAATCAAAATCATAAATCAAAACTTTTACTCATTTTCCATATTTCCTAATAATAGATAATCATAAGTAAAGATGAATGACTTTCAAAACCTATAGCAAATAAATCAACATTCAAAGCTTCTACTCATGGTTGATCAACATTCATCACCCTTAGAAACTAATTAATCTAAAGGTAGACTTGGACAATAGGTGTTTAAATAAGATATTTCTATGGGTACACTCAAACATCATTCATAATCATAACAATCCATAACTTTGCATATCATTTCATTTCTCCACCACTGAAAGTCGCATGCATAATCAAAAAAGACTTTTCTAGGGTTGTAATGTGGGTAAGGATAAGGTGGGATGTATTTGGGGTAATGTAGCATAAAAGTCATCAAGCTAGTAAAGCAAAAGGAACATTTAATGAGATATCAACATTCATTCAAAACTGGGTACTGTTAGCTATGAAAAATGCAATAACCATGTTTCACAACTCAATTTAGGTCTCACACCATAAGCCACATTAGCATAACATAAAAAGTGCTCCATCTAAAACAACATCTGCCTCATATGCAACATATTCAAACACTCAATCAATACAACTTAAGGAGGATAAACTATTAATTAACAACTTTTTACATCAATTATATTTCCTCCCTAATACTTTTATTCAAACTCACATTTTTTCTCATTTTTTTCTTATTTCTTTTTATTCTTCTTCTTCTTCTTTTTTCCAAAAGTAGAAGTGATAGAAGCTACGTCAATATAGGATTCATAACAGGGAATTTTAACAAAATATAACTAACCCATATGTATGCATACCCCCACATTTAGGCTTTTGTACAATCATATTCATCAAGAATTAATAAATGCTCCACTAGCTTTAAGACTTGGTAAGGCATTTGGTTAGGTAGATGTAATGTGGCTTAAATAAAAAAAAGGATAATAAAGCTCAAAGGGGGTTAGTGATCGCAGGTTTCGATATGACAAAGTTTTAATATTTTTAAACCTCGATATTATGTTCTTCGACGTTGACCTTGAAACACTAACAAACACATCAACATACCTTAGAAATATAATATTTAAGCTCAAAAGACTTATATTAACCCTTAAAAACACTTAAACACATAAACTGACACAATTTTAACCTAAATATATACTAAACACTCAAAATAATACTTAATACATAACAAGTTAAGCCCTAAAACATGATGCAAATCACACCTATCAACATCCCCATACTTAAATGATTGCTTGTCCTCAAGCAAACAAAATAATAAACACATAAAAACTACACATCACACGATGTAGAAATGTGACAATGGCTTCAACTTCATGAAATAAATTAATCTTAAACATAATCATTCGAGTTATATCAAATCATTAACATGCAAAATCTGTGTTTAGGGGCTTTTAACTAAATTTATAAATTAATCAAGATCCAGGTGTTAATTTAGTTACCCTTTTCAATTGTACACACACACTAATAATTCTTTAGTCCTTCATACTTTATAACTATTCCTAAGTATATTTTCATAAAAAGTCAAGCTTCTTACAAGTCCGGTCGGTTTTTATTAATAACACACTTTTTCTATTGATTGAACATAGACTTAGTCTTTTTACGCAAAGGTAAACATTGATAATGAATGTCGATAATGTTACTCGACTAAGTCTTGTTTTTATTAAACTGCTTAGTTGGAGTGTCATTATAACTTTTTGACGTGGAGGCACACATTTGTGATGTATGTCGATCCGGTTACTCAATTATATCACATTCTTAACTGGCTACTAGCTCTATTCATAACCCGAGGGTTAGCGAAATAGTTATTTATTTAACAAACATTTTTTGTTGCCTACCTTGTTTTCACTACCCGTTTCTATGAAAAAATACTAGTAAAGCTACTTAGATAGAAAAGCCTCAAATTATGAATGAATGTGGCAATTTTGAGGGTGCTAAACTTACACTAAATCTTAATTAAGCTGTATATTTATCCAAAGACCCCGATTCACTAATTTTGTAAGTTAATGATTAATCATAACCTAATAAACTATTTTCAAAATTAAATCAATTTTAATCCAATTAAGCCATTGACACATTCAAACAAATCATAAAATGCAACCTAACAACTATCATACCATATGCAAAATCATATAAAAAGTAAAACATATATTCCCCCCTCCCCCACTTGAACAGCATATTGTCCTCAATGTGAGAAGAGAACAAGCAAGCACATAAAAGAAAAGAAGAAACATAAAATAAAGTAAGCAGAAATTAAAATAAAATAATTAAAAATAAAAAAATAAAGATGAAGACTAATTTGAAAAAGAGAAAAGAAAAGTAGGTCAGAAAAAATCTCATGGAGATGGAGGTGGGGATGGTGTTGGAACTAGCAATTGAATGCTCTAACACTCAAAATATTGATGGATCTGACAGATATCCCGACTCTAGCATCGTTGTGTTCGGGTCATCTCCTTCATTATTCTGGTGTGCTTCGCAAGTGTATCAGTAACTATCTTATTATTTGCGGAGATTGCCTCCATGACTTTCTTCCAGCCTTCTTCTGCTTCTTCTTCTTCGGACTCTTCACTGGTTGAGTTATCTTATGCCTTCTAAAATGGTACTAAGTTTGAATTTGTGTGACTGAACCTAATCTTAAAATGTGTCTTTTAGATAATATCCTTAAGTTCCATGATGTGGGAATGAAGGATTTCAGCCTACCATAAATGGTGATGGTTTAGGAAGTTAGGGAGATAAACAATTAACCCACTATAGTCCATACCATAATATTTAGCAATGGCAGACACTAGGTACCACATACCTAAATTATTACTCCTCTTACGCAGAGTTGGAACAATAGTGTTTAGCACATGTGTGGATGTGCACACTGGAATGCTATGGTCTATGCACCACAACATAAAAAGTTCCTTTGTGGAACACTTATTAGTTTCTAATTTATCAAAAACCAGTTGACACGTGAATTTGTGTAGTAACAAGTATTCGTTGGTTCTTATTATATTGTTGTGGGCATTTTTGGCTTCAAATTTCTCCATCCTAATAAGCTCGTTCCAATATCAAGAAGGATAAAAATCATCATGCTGATCGATAATAGATGATTTGGTGAATCCACACATATCGAACATGATTTCTATATTCAATTTATAAGCTCTTCTTCTCAACCTAAACTACACTTCCTTGGGGTTCCTAGGTTCATAGGAAAGGGAAGTGAAAAATTCCAAAGTGAACTCCTAATAAATAGGAAATTGGAAATGTATAAATCTGGGTCACTGAATTCTTTCAGCTAAGTTTTCTACCCTCTCGTGCAATTCTAACCTATCAAGTATTTCAAAATCAAAATATTTGGGAACTACTATTGGTTTAGCATTTAGGGATTGGAAACAAATACCTTCCTCCTTTATGTAAATCGAGAAGGGTGCTCCAAATTCTGTTACTCTGTTTCTTCTCCCACGTCCTGCAACTTGATTTCGTCCCAATGATTGATCCTATCTGGCTGATTGCGTAATGCATGACATATTTCGTGTGAATAAGTAGAGTTTAGAAGAAATTTAGAGGTTTGAAATTTTTGTATAGAGATATGAGAACTTTCTTAGGTTTCAATTCTAGAGAGATAAAGTAAAAGTAAAAGTGAATGAAAAAGTGAAGAAATAAATGTATAAGTGGTTGGAGGGTAATAATGGCAAAAATTTCTTTAAAAATGCATGTTCCCCTTTTTTGCCCAGTCACAGGCCATGATCGTGCCCTGTAGTTTTCTAACAATTCTTTATTTTTTTCTTCTTTTGCTCTTTTCACAATTTTATCGAAATCATTTCTCAATTCTTTTGTGGTCTTTCCACCTTCTATCGAAGTACTTAATTGATAATCCAATTTCTATGGAAGTCCTATTTCTTCCCGATTTATTTGAATATGAACAACCTAACTATGGAATTCAAATTTTCTAACAAAGAAAACAATCAATGGAAATAAAATTCCATAGGTTGCCTCCTATGCAGCACTTCTTTTACCATTGGAAGCTAGACGCTCTATCCTTGGAAACTCATCCATGATCAATTATAAGTGACTTGCTTCCACCTTTTTCGTTCAACATTAGATCAAATTGCAAAATGAACAGAACAATAATATTGATAAAGTTGAGAAAACCAATTAATTTCATCAATTTCCTTCTCATTAACGAATTGTCAATAAAATAGGGAATAATGAAACTCCCTGAATCTTCTATCGAATCTAACAGTTTCTCCTGTATGAAGGTGAATTGCTCTCCTTTTCCTTAATCACCTTCGTTTCCTCTATTATTTCTGCTTCCTGAATAGAGACTTCCACACTTTCTTCAAATTCGTTGTCTGTTGTCATCTGTTCTTCATCCTCTTGTTCTTCAAAAGATTTGAACACATCAGTTATCCTGAATGAGCTACTAACCTTTAGATTCTTAAATACATCATTTATGTTGAATGTCACTTGGTCATCATTAATCTCAAAAATAGGGCTCGCTTTATGGACATCTACCCAAGATTTTTTTATTTTCACATATGTTTGTCAGGAACTGGTGAATAAAAGGAAGGTTTGACATTCTTTTCTTCATACTTTGTCTTGATTTCTTGGTCTTCTCTAAGGTCGGGTTTAGCTTGATTTTTCACTGGTTCTTCTAGCTCTACTCTATTCCTAAGTGCGATAGCTGGACATGGTTCTATTGAATTTACATTCATGCTTCGTAAATAGTTTTCCACACTTTGCTTACAAAATTCCCTAGAAAGCTGACCTATTTGACCCTCCAGATTATGAATAAAAGAGGCATGATCTTCTGCTACTTGCGTACATTTCTCTTCTAGTATCTTTTAGTTCTCTTCTATAACCGTGAGCTTATCCATGATTTTGTCCAGGTTGGAATCCCATGAACTAGATTCATCATGTTGAAATTCAAATAGGTCTTGATGTCCTATGTGAGTACTTGCATTGTTGGACTAATAGAAGTCAGGATGGTTCTGTCACCCCGAAGTGTACGGGTTCATATAAGGATGATGATTTTCCTAACCAAATTGGAGCTTATTGAAATCTATAAGTGTCCCTTGCTCCTTATAATATACATCCTCCATAATCGTTCTTTTTCATCTCTTCTTAGCATTCAACTATTTTGATGTCTAATTCTCACTCCAAGATGTCTTTATGTGTCTCCACTTTATGCCCTAACTATTTTTTTAATTTAAAAAACAAAAGATAATGAAAAAGCCTTAGATTAAAGAATTAAACTAATTGCCTCCCTGGCAATAGCACCAAAAACTTGTTCACGGGTTAAAATATGAAAAAGTTTTAATATTTTTAAACCTCAATATTTCGCAAACGCACGAATCATTTGTGTAGTACCTAGGGTGTCGATCCCATGAGGAGGGTTAATCTAATCCTAAAATCTAAGACTGAACTCAATTCATAATAATTTAAAAAGAACAAAACTAAACAAGAAAATATTTCAATCACGCAATTAATTCCAATAATCAAATTCGGAAATATAAACAAGATAGTAATTGTAACACCCATTCACAAAACAACCTAAAAACTACCAATTGAGAGAAAGGAGATTTTTATTTGACTTTAATGAAAACCTAATTAATTATGAATTCATTGGATTACTAGTTCTAGATGGTCCTAGGGTTGATTACTCTCTCTCGAGTTATAATCATTAACCCTAATCAGATTATGAGAAATTGCAATCTCTCGATTCACAATTTATCCTAAATCTAAATTAGATCTTAAGTTGTCCAATAAACTACCGAAAACCTATGTAAGATCTCTTGTTACACAAATTTACCAGTTTGATTCAATTCTTGATCTATTAAATTACCTAACTCTCGTTAGCCCAATTTAATGATTTTCAGTCGATTTACACTCTTAGTTTGTTAATTAATTATGAGTAGAAATTAAATCACAAACAATCCAATAAAAACACGACAATAAATTTCATTAATATCAAAGATAAAATATCTCGAAAGTGAGTTTAGACAAATCTCAACATTCAACAATCCTATTCTCAACAACTATCCCAATTCTATACATCAATAAAATTGAAAACAAAATTAAAAATATGAGTGGAATAGATGACGAAGGTAGCAACTGCGGGAAACCTCTTATTATGGGAAGTACTTCGTGTAGGCTTATTCTCTACGTCTCTCTTCCTTCATTTCTTTCTCAATCTCTCGATAAAACTCTCTAGGGTTTCGGGATTGTGGTTGATGCAAAAGCTCGTTTCTTTTGTTCTTCATGTTTTTTAAATACCTTGGAAGCCCTAGGGTTTTTTGGGGTTAAAACGATTCAAAAAATCCCTCGAAACTTGATTTTTTCTCTTGTTTACGTGTCTGTATGACGCAGGCCACGATAGTAGCCCTATATGCCATGATTATGTCCAGCATTAGACCTTTATGTGACGATCATGGCCCAAATGACACGATTGTGGGCTGTGGCAGTGGCTGTAGACTGGCTTGTAAGTTTCTGTCACGATCGTAGCCTATTGTGCCACGATTGTGATAGAAGACTCTGCCACAGCCCATAATCATGGCATTTGGGCCATGATCATGATAGAAAGGTTTGATGTTGGCCACAATCATGGCATGTAGGGCCACGATCGTGGCCTGCATCAGGCAGACGTGCAAGTTTCTGTTACGATTGTAGCCTACTGTGCCATGATCATGGGCCATGGTTTTAGCCTGAAAGTCTCTGAAACATCTCCGTTCTTCGACGTTGACCCTGACACACTAACAAACACATCAAGGTACCTCAAAAACATAATATTTAAGCTCAAAAGACTTATATTAACCCATAAAAACACTTAAAACATATAAACGAACACAATTCTAACCTAAACACATATTAAACACTTAAATTAACACTTAATACATAACAAATTAATTCCTAAAATATGATGCAAATCACATATATCAGTTAGCAATGGAATATTCAGATAGTTGGGTAGGCTATTTGGCTAATGTAGCTCTTAATTAACAAAGAATGTCTAATCGTTTTCATAAAAATGCATGTGATAAAAATATGGTCTCGAATAGAAAATCAACGCAAAGTAAGGATGTAAATGTTATGAAGGTCACACATAGCAAACAAAACAGTGAGACTGATATAAAAATTTCAGTCTAATGCAACTCAAAACCTCACTAGTTTTTGTGTACCACTAGTCATTGCTCTTTTAAGAATAATGTATATTAACAAGTCACAAGAGCAAAAGTAAATGCCAAATTTTGCTATAGATTTCACTAATCAATTCACGCTGTAATTATGACTAAATCTAAAAAACAATAGAAAATAAGATAATTTTTTATTTTGTTTGTTTAATTTTAAAAACTGCCTAAGAAGTCACATAAGAAACAATTAAGTTAAAAAACATAAATAAAAACTATTATACCCACCCTCGCACTTAAAACTTACATTGTCCTCATTGTAAAATCAAATGCAAGAAATGGTGTAGTTAACAAAAATAACAAATGGAAAAATGTAAAAGATGGAAATTAACTCCCTTTGGGTTACCTCCCAAACAAAAACTTTATTTAATGTCATTGGCTTGACCTTCAGTAGCATGCATCAAGTGACACCAGTCACACCCTCCAGCATCAACACCTCTAAATCCTCCGTTTGGAAGCCCTTATAATATAGCTTTAAGCAATGACTATTCGTTCTGAATGTCTTGTCAGTTTTGAGGCTCCGTATCTCCCTTGCATTGAAAGGAAAGACATGAGTGACAACAAATGGACCAACCCATTAGGAGTGCAACTTACCTGGAAGCAGTTTGAGTTTGGAATGATATAGTAACGCTTTCTGGCACACCGAAAAGCTTTTCCTCGAAATCATCTTATCATGAAAAGCTTTTGTCCTCTACTTATACATCACTCCGTTTTGATATGACTAATTCCTTACCTCTTCTAACTCTTGAAGTTGCTACTTCCTATGCACTCCTACATCATCTATGTTTATGTTGCATCTTCTGATAGCCCAATAGGCCTTATGTTATAATTCCACCAAAAGATGAAATGGCTTCCCAAACACTATCCTATACGGTAACATCCCAATTGGCGTTTTGTAAGCAGTCCTATAGGCCTATATGATGTCTTCAAATCTTACACTCCAGTTTTCTTCAGGATTAACTTAATTTCTTAATTTAAGACTTTAGCTTGCCCATTGGTTTAAGGATGGAAAGCAGTAGAAACTTTTTGCGTGATGTGTTATTTTCTAAACATTGCTTCCATCACTCTATTGTAGAAGTGGGTTCCTCTTTTGCTAACGATGGCTTTCGGTATCCCGAACCTAGAAAGAATGTTAGCTTTAACAAATTCTGCAACAACCTTTGCATCATTAGTCCTACTGGCTTCCACCTATTTAGAAACATAATCAACTACAACCAATATATAAGTAAAACCATAAGATAGAGGCAAACGTCCCATAAAATCAATGCCCAAACTTTAAAAATATCATAGAAAAGCAAAGGAGTTTGTGGTAATTGATCCTTACAGGACAAGTTACCTAACCGTTGGCATCTATCATAGGATTTGCAGAAGGTATATACATCTTTGAACAGTGTTGGCCAATGAAAGCCGCTCTCTAAAACTTTATGAACTATCCTTTTCACTTCAAAATGTACTTCGCAAGCACATGAATGAAAGAAAGAAAAAATTAATGATGATTCATTTTTTGGTACACACCTCCTAATAACTTGATTGGCACAGTGCCTCCAAAGATACGGGTCATCCCATACATAACAGTTCACTTAACTCTATAGCTTATCCTTCTAAGCCTTTGATAAACCAACAGGTAATTCGCTAGTAACTAAAAAATTGACAATGTCGACATACCATGGTAGAGTTACATCAGTAGAAAATAATTACTCATCCGGAAAGGTTTCTCGTAAGGGGATATGACTTCTTCTTTAATCAATTAGCTGAGATGGTCTACCACCATGTTTTCTGCCCCCTTCTTATCTTTGATTTCTAAGTCGAATTCTTAAAGGAGGAGAATCTGTTTGATCAGCCTCAGTTTTGCTTCCTTCTTTCTGAGGAAGTATCGTAAAACTGTATGGTGAGAATAAACAATCACTTTAGCACTAAGCAAATACGATCAAAACTTTTCCAAAGAAAAAACCACATATAAGAGTTCTTTTTCAGTAGTGGAATAATTAAATTGTGCTAGGTTTAGAGTCTTGGAAGCATAGTAGATGACATGCAAAGCTTTTCCCACTCTTTGTCCTAGAATTTCCCCTATCATATAATCACTTGCATCATACATGATCTCGAAAGGGAGGTTCCAATTTGGCAGTTGAATCACTAGTGGGGATGCAAAAGCTCCTTAAGTTTTGTGAATGCTTCCTTGCACTTCTCGTCAAACTCAAAAGAGATATCTTGTTAAAGAAGCTTGCATAGTGGTGTGACTATCTTCAAAACGTCCTTAGTGAAGCTTATATAAAAACTTGCATGCCTAAGAAAAGAACGCACTTCCCTCACAATAGAGGGGTAAGGTAAAGAAGAAATAAGATTAACTTTGGACTTGTCTAGCTTAATACCCTTAGTAGATATCACATGGCCTAACTATACCTTGATCCACCATAAAATGACATTTTTCTTAGTTTAACACAAAGTTAGTTTCTATACATCGTTCCAAAATAATGGTAAGATTCTTTAGACATTCATCAAAAGAAGACCCATACATAATAAAATCATCCATGAATACCTCGATAATCTTCTCAACATATTCAAAAAAATGCTTACCATATGTCTTAGGAACGTGGCCGGTGCATTATATAATCCAAACGGCATCATTTGGTAGACAAACGTATAGAATGGGCATGTAAATATGGTCTTCCTTTGATCTTATGATGTGATCGAGATCTGAAGATAACCTGAAAAGCCATCTAAAAAGAAATAATAATCATAACCAGCCAATCTCTCAAGCATCTGATTAATAAAAGGAAGGGGAAAGTGGTCTTTACAAGTAGCAGACTTTAATTTTCTATAATCAGTATATACTCACCACCTAGTTTGCAATCGGGTGGGAACCAACTCACCTTCCTGGTTTGTCACAACAGTGATTATAGACTTCTTTGGAACCACTTGGATAGGACTTACCCACTTACTATTAGAATTCAGGTAGATAACCCCAGCATCGAGAAGCTTAAATACCTCTTTCTTCATAACTTCCATCATTGTAGGATTCAACCTACGCTGAGCTTGCCTTGTGGATTTTGCATCCTCCTACAACAAAATGCGGTGCATGCATATAGAAAGACTTATCTTGGATATCTGTGATAGTCCACCTGATGTCCTTCTTGTGCTCTCTCAACGTTCAAACCAACCTCTCCTTTTGATTTGAAGTCAACTCGACTGAAATGATAATTGGGAGAGTCTACTTATCTCCCAAATAGTCATACTTCATATGTGAAGGGAGTGGCTTCAATTCCAATTCTGGTGCCTGCACACCAGAAGGTAACAACTTCTGGTAAGCTCCAAATAGTTGTATAGAAGCTAAATCATAGCTTTTTCGAGAGCTTTCTAATAAGTTTAAGGCGACTGTCATTTTTGTAACACACCACCTCCACGAAGCATATACCCAAACATCTCGAGGACATTAAGGAATATACCCTATAAAAGCGGCGTGTTAGAACAATCACATTTACTTTATATGGCATCATACATAAATAACACAAATATTCAAAGATTAAACTCCTCATTCCATTTATAAAACATAGTTTACACTGTAGCCTTTCACTACTCAATCTGTATATATATGATATCAAAAACATATTAGAGTTTACTACTCTTTATGTAACACCCCACTCCCGCCGAACCCGAACCCGATATCGACAGTGATACCCGAATTCGTGCCCCGCGAGGGT